>KZ309635.1:0-35217 GCA_000376725.2 Ladona fulva
AAGGATTTCAAATTGACCACACAAGATATTAGTGAGGTTATTATAAGTAATACGATGGTTTCTTACGGATCCAGTGCAAATACCGGAAGGTCTAAATCAGTGGTTTTAATTTAATTTATACCACATTAATTGTGCCCGTGTAATCATTACCACGCCATCAAAATAAATACATTCTGAACCTCCAACGTTTCCTACACTCCACACATACCCAATTTGGCCGTTTAAGCCACACCCTTCGTACTTCCTCTAAATTTGGTATCGGATAACCGAGCGTTGATTTCCATAGGTACGTGGTTTCAATCATTTATCGATTTCCCGAGAGGGCGGAGGAAACATAGCAAGAATTTCGAAATGGAAAAAGATACGCTTTTCTCCAGCCACCATACATGTTATTTTCAGACCACCTACTAAACGCGTGCACATCTGGTTTCCTCCGTGCATCAACGTGATCAAAAACAACGCACGCGCTTTGGAACCGAGCATGAGAACCGACGGGCAGCGCCGAGCCGCAATGGAGATCGAGCATTAAAGTCTCCGGTGAAGAAAGAGACTGGCGGAGAAGTTGGATCGAGAGAGAGGGCGAAGAATGCAAGAATCTGTTTCGCCTCCAGATCGCGGATGTTCGCATTAAAGCTTTAAAGACGGAGAAAATTAGAATTAAGCGGAATGCGATCGCTGTCCAATGCCTCTTTGGTCCGCATTCAATAGAGCGGCCCGATTGCATTGCCTTAGCAGGAGACGCGGTCGAAGAAATCTCTCCCGACAGAGGGAATGGAAAGTCTGGGAGGAGAGTGGAGAAATCGTAAGAAAGCTCGGATAAGGTGGCAGCGAAAGATAATTGGAAGTAAAGGAAAAGTCTCGGGTACCATTTCAGCGTGGAGAGATGCGAGAGGGAGTGGATTTGTTGAGGTGTTCGACGCCGCGGCGTAAGGAAGACATTGGCATGTTGAAAGTCGCGCCATTGGAAAATAAAATGGAAAGAAATCGGTGTCACATCGCGGTACAAGCTTTGCGTGTCGGTAGATGGAAATTTCCCCCCGGAGGACTTAATTGATTGGGAGGAAAGGAGATTTTTGTTTGATGCGCCGTTCGCCCGTGATAAAAGTTGTCGGACATTACGACGGAGATAAGGAGAGGTAGTAATAAATCGATAGTCTGTTTGATATTTTGATCTGAGCGTTGTTTGTCATTGCCGTAAAACTGAGTGTTTCTTTCAAACATATTTGCCGAGGTATTTTGCCATTGTTATTTGTTCTTCGGAACAAAACTATTCTAGCAATCATTCATGTATTCGGCGTATTCACTTCCTGGGGGCACTTTTTAATTTAATATTTAAAGTCTTTACTCAATTTGCAGAGTTCTTTTCCGTGAAACAAAGACCTTGTAAAAGAATACGTATGATGAATACCGTACAAAATGTTTTTGACATGCATATGAGTAATATACAAAAGGGCAATGGTCAAAAGAACCACCACACCGAAGAATCTTATTTGTTCAAAAGAACTTCGATTACAAGTTCAAATGGAGAACATTCAATGAAATCCGCGTTATTACCACTTTGCCACTTCATCGATTAATTCAAAATCAAGACAAAAGGATATAATTGATATATCTTTCTCTTAAGATGCAGTAATATTTAATTTACCAAATGAACTACCGCTGGTTCATGGTATGCCGATTTTCAAATTATGTGTGACGCCATAGATTCGCCTCCGAATAATCTGTTCAAGGGGTTCGAGAATAATTTTGATTGGAAATCCAGAAATAGGCTTATTGTGAAAATGTATCACATTTACTTATTTTATTGTGTTAATTATTATGATAAGTATGGTTCATGTCAATATAATATATTATGGTTAAACCATTGCAGTGCAAGGACATGATTTCTTTACATTTGACTAGCTGAAAGGCCCGTTGATTCTCCTCGGAGAAAATAGAAATCGGATTAAATATAGTATACCTATTTGTACATAAGAGAAAATAACTTCTCGCATCTTATTTTAGTTCAATGGGACAGGCTATCGAAAACGAAAACTTTCAATCTAATCAAAGTTCTCATAGTTCAAAACGGAAGTCTACAATCAACAATGAGAATGTGAATCTTTATGAAAATTCCTTCTTATGAAACTTGTCTCAATTTAATGTGCAAGTTTGCAAGATTTTCCACTTTTGATTCTGTGAAATTTAATCTTAAAATATATCCAGAGTTCAAATCGATAAACAAATTATTACTCATCCTTCTCCATTAATTCATTAAAGTGCTACATATTTTTGTTGCCCCTGTGATTCATCACTTTATAACTTGTTCATGACTGTAATAGTTAAAATATTTGAAAATTTTACCCCTCTTCATATCATCAATTCTTGTCATTGCTTATGAATGAGCCTAAATACACAATTTATTCTTATGGGTAAATGCATGAGCTAAGAATCAACAATCCCATTTGTCGTCAGGGGTATGGGTTGTTTACAACCTCAAAATTTCACAAAATAATCGTGTATTTTATCTGAATTCTCGCAACTTCGAATCTCAAGCAATATTTCACGACCACCACAAGAATCCGTATTTAGTTCCTCTTCTTTCGATACTTATTTTAGTTTCATACGGAGATTGCTTCTAATTTAATTTTGCAAAGGAAATAAAGTATATAACCGATAAACTGAAATTTACATGCATTTCTTATGGAGACCTATCTGAAAGATCTTGGTTCAAACCCAGCGAAGTTATCGAATGAAAAGGTGACAGTACTTCCTTTCGGATCTCAGAGGACACGTACCCAAAGTTTGACGCAAATCGGACAAAGGTGTTGACTCCGATCTCAGACAGACATACAAACAAACACAAAAATCCGCAGAATTTCTGATTTACATATATATACATATATATTTTCATATATAGATAATCAAAATTATTATGTCAGGGTTGCGACAGTTTAATTTTCTTCCAAGTACAAATAAACATTCTTAACTTGAAAAATTGAATACAATGAATGAATGGTTAACGGCAATGTGAGGTGGTAATCTCTTGTATTTCTGATGACGCCGAAAATTTATAAACAAAATGAAAATTTCCATATTCTTACAGATATTTTATGTGGTTGTAACTTAAACTTAAAATAGCTTGTAATCGCACCCATAGCGTGCCCTTTTCTGTGCTCCGAAAAAAAGCCGCGCATCGAATTTTTGGATAACTCAATAAACTTACTCCGTAGCTAAGGAATGATATTTCCTTTTATTAAACAAATCAGTATTTTAAGACGCAATATTCAAGAAAGCAATCGATTTGTGCGGCGATTTCATCTCCCATAATTCTTGAATAGATTTACAACTCACTTAATCCTTTCCTTGTCCACGTCACATTCGTACGGCGGAAGAAATAAATATAGCAGTACTGAGATACATTTCAATTTGTGACATGGAAGTTATAATTAGAACTCGATTTTTATGCGGGTATATTTCGCGGTTCGCTGCTACATCTTAGGAAAAATCCGGGCAAAACGACGGGATTGATTATCAGTTGTCAAGTGTTCTGTCAGCTTGTCGATGGCAATGTGGATAAGCACCTGATATATTTCCGCCGTGAGACGTGTTTTTGCGTATGTTTCTCGCACTCCAGTCACGGTCAATGCCGAGTGGAATCTGATGGATCTGAGCATGGGTAAAAATTTTCAACGTTTTTGCACTGCCTTTTAGCTTCGTATTGGGTCTCTTCTGCAGAATTGCGTTATGATGCGATTTGGATGCTTCCAGTACCGTTCAGTTATTCTAAGAACTGCGACGATAAAGATCTCAAACGAGAGAGGGAGCAGTCGAGATTGTATCAACGCTTTCTTTCTTTCGGTTGTTTGAATTCATCGGAAGCAAATACATGTTCTATAAGGTAAACCAAACCTCCTGACTGATAACAAGGCTATGATAATGAAGATATGGCATTAACATTGCATCGATCTGACGTCATTTATTGAATATTATGATTATTTTTCTTTATTATTGTTGTTCCTGTGTGATGCATAAGCTCTGTTTCGACGAAATATTGCTTTTCCTAATAATAGAATAGAAGTAGGCAGTGATGGTTGAATTATTTGTAGTTGAAAGCACTCCAAAAACCATCAAAAATGTTGATGGTTGGAGTACATTGTTGATGATATTTAGTTTTATTTCAACAGAAACTTCCCTGATAATATTTTAATTAATGCATTGTACTTTAAATTTTAAAACTTTGCCTGAAGTATTCTTTGAGTACCAGTTGATGATTACCTTTTATAAATTAATTTTTCCTAATCTAAAATCTTAAACTGTGATTGGTAAAATTTACGATATTCATTAACCTCTTAGTTACTCGTATATTCTCCTATTTTCCTAATTTAATTTAATTTCAATTCGTTATTCCCTCTATTCTGTATGTGTGTATGCTTAATAATTAGTTAGTCATTTTCTCTTATTTTGCTGTAATATTGTAACCACAGGACTGTAAAAAACGGCTTGCAGGCTATTACTGTGAAGACATAGAGATGTGATTTTCTTCTAGCAGTTAAATGGAAAATAACTCCTCAGTCCGAATTTAACCGAAATAAGTCCTATGTCTGTCTGTTTTTAGTCATTCTGTCTCATATTATATGTGAAATCCTAATGGTATTGATGCTGCTGTAAAAGTCGTTGCAATAATTTAATTGGTTATTCGGTGATTTTTTTGAAAATCCTTACCTAATCAATGAAACAGAGGAATAGAATTTTAGAAAGGAAACATCCGCTAAATTCAAAGAATCAAATAACTCGATAGAGAAAAATTCGCAAAAATGTCACAGTTTGGGTCATACTCTAGCAAGTCCATCTTTGAGCCAACATAGCTTTCTTGATAAAATTAGGAGTATGAAATTGACTCTGGAATATTTGTTGGGTTCCATTGTAATATATCTTGTCTGATGATAATAATAACGATCAGGTCGAAACCGGTCTCTGATTCTATATAATTTTTTCAACTTACTTTTATCCTTTTACTGTATTAAGAATTGATAATTTGTTTTCGAAAAATTGACTATCCTGCTTCATTTACTTAGCTTGATTCATAATGGAAAGTGAAATTCTACTTCAGTATTATTTCTTAAATATACGCATATAGGATGCCCCACAGTGCTATTTGAAAGATATGTCCGAGAAATTGTGTTTGAAAAACGTTTGGAAGGAGATACACAATATATAGCTTTTTGGAAACTCGTTGATGTAATATTGATATATCGGGCGGGTGAAGCAAAAAACATTTTGTTACCTCTTCTCTTGTGTAATTTATTCATACAATTTTTGCCATTTTTCAAATTGTGTTATTCAATATTACAGCTATCTAAATTAATACTTAGTTTAATTTTCCAGATGCATAGGATTATATAAGGATGCATTACTCTTCTCAATCGATCAGATACTGCGATGAAGATAAATAAACACGATCATATTTTAAATGAATATGAGCCATTTCAGCAAAAATTCAATACATCAAGGTCAGATGTTGAGAAAAGGAGAAAATAATGTCGTTTCATACCTAAAAAATTCGGAAACTGCTTAACCTCAACTATCTAGAAAATGACGAGGAGCTTGAAATAAAATCTGATTATGAAGTCTTAAACCATCCCTCTCTTGACCAGTTTCTGTATCCGTCCCTGGTGTTGCTAATTTACTACCAAATGTGAAGAATAAGTCATTATAATATATTGGAGAATGTAACCAACAAATGACCTTCGATCGTAGTGCCGTGTTACATAAGAGAATCCGCCATTGTAATCTTCCCCATAATGTATTTACTTATAGAAAAGTATTAGTTACTCCTTACTTCATAAATAGTAAAGTATAATCATTCCATGAGGCATGTTTCCACCCGTGTTTCAATGAAGAAGTATCATGCTCAAATTAATTCGCTCGGAATGACCGTAAATTGGAATCTAATGCTTTACTATGAAGTATTTCAAGTATGAAACATTGCCTAGTAAAAGCCGGAAACATCAATCCTCTTTATGGCACAAAATTTAATCCACGGAATAATCCTTTAATACAGGAAATATTCCTGTAGTTTCCGCATGCGATTTTGAAGTTTATCTCGGAAGCAATCCACCAGAATTTTATTACACCTAAACTGCTTTAAACCGTTAATGACAACCTCAACGACACCGGTTCCTTAAGGACGCTTTTGGATTGAGAGGGACCTTCTGCTGACAGCGGTGAGTAATACCGTCCGGCTTAGCACAGAAGCTGCTCACCGTTCGTTTTCTTCACTAAATTCCTGAGTCTGCCAAACAGCGGCGCTGTTGACCCAGCAGAAGCAGAATCGAAAAAATCGAGTATAAATCATTCGAAAATCCATGATATTACTCGTCCGAAAACCAACTACGTGGTAGCCGTCCTGCGCGCGCAAGGTCGTGATACCCAGGGTTGGTGATAAACTTCCATTTTTATGTATCAAAGCATTCCCGATTTCATAAAGTAAAAAGGCGTTCCTGTAATAATTTACTAAATCCACTATTCACAAGGTAAACACCATTGCGATTTTAAAGATGTGCGATGTTTACCTCCCAAAAATTAATTTAGGTGTTTTTCGCTGGCGAAGAAAACATTAACACTACCTAATTAAGAGGTAAATTAAATGTATATAAGATTCGTTAAATTAAAATTGGTGGAACACTTTACAATGTAAACCGAACAATACTTTTTTGTAATTTTGTTCAAGATCATACGTATCATACATTTTACGGTATTCCGACGTATTACAGTATTTTTTGTTAAATGTGGTGCTTACGGATAAATTTTATTTTGGAATAAATTCAGGCTACGTGCGGGTTTACGAAGATATCACAGGGGAGCTACAAATTATTCATACGATTTGGGAACATTTGTAAGTAAATTCTATGTTTGAAAATATTTCAGGTTGACGGTTACGTGATACTTAAAATTCTTGCAAACTGTCTTCTCCATCTAGGCCGTAACAAAGTTTATTTAGCGATCTGGAGAGTAATCGCTCCCAGCACTTCCCGTGGACTGATTGTGATATTATTCAAATTATATCATACAACGATTAATAATTAATTTTTATATGCAATACTGAATGCGAAATTACTTCAGTCTCAGATTCAGAAAAATAATAGAGAAATTTAAAAAAATCTCTCAGAGGCGAACGTTCACGAATCGACTCCTTCAGGGTAGTCTGAAAAACTTTTAAATTTGTTGTATTATCAAAGCATTTCCTAACATTTCTCGGGGAATTTTCAAGAAGAAAATTATGCTATAATATCACACACGTTAAACCACCTCATTTTGGATTGCATGTATTTGATTCCGGACAAGACGTTTCCAATCCTTTGGCTCCGAAGGACTCTCAGGTAACAGAGAGACCCGCCCGTTTCTCTCTCCGTCCGTCTTCATTATCGCGCGGATATGGAGGTGAGATCAAAGGGAATGTAAGGGAATTTGAACGGAAATCGTGTTCGGAAAGAGCGAAGAAGACGAAGCATTCGGATAAAAGAGGGAATTTTAATGGAAGGAAAAGTAAATGGCACTGGGTAGAGATAAAGTGACAAGGATGTCCGGACGCGGCGTTGGTAAAGAAATTAAGGCGGAGGAAAGGAAGACCCGCTGAGTTCTCCGATCCAATTAGACTTCTTTTATGCACGTGAATCAAAAAAGCCGACGTTTTCTTCATTCGATTCTGTTTGATCCGAGGAATGGGTAAATTCTCCTTTTCTCTGATTGGAACGGTATACTGATCGGCGGAGAGGATTTGCTGGGAGGTTATCGGAAGTTCTTACTCGAAACGATGCGCTCAGAAGATTCCTTGGAAGAATAGCATTTTGAGATAAAAGTTGGAGATATGGTTTAGAATGTCTAGGAACATCTTATTTCATTAGCATTTCTCATTCGGAAAGGTAACTACACGGTCAAATATGAAGTAAGGAAGCGGTGTTGGCTTAAATGCCCTTTATTATGGACCTATTAAAGAAATTACTATTAACGTGATGTTATGAGCATATTCAGAGTCGCACCTATCTGTGGTACGGTGGGTGTGTCGCATTCGGGCCCCGACTTCTCGGGGTCTCCCCTTTGCTGAGTAACGTGCATCTGTCTCTAAGCGGCGCAGAAATAATTAATTATACGCCATCAAATCATCTTCCACTCGCGGGACTAGTACATTTCACTGCTAATGCAATACAGTACTACTCCGGTTCTTACTATATCCTAAAGAATGAAGCGAGAAATTCAAATATCGAAGTATTTATTGCTTCGATTTTTTTCTCGTAATTCCAAAGATGTTTTCCATTTCCAAAGATTGTTGCCATTTCAGGATATTTAAGGCAGCTTCTTCCACTATTCCAAGAGAAATTCCGGATTTCAGTTTCGGATAGTATGACTTGTGAATCTAAATAAATGAAATTGTTTTCTGCATTGTCAATATAATTTACTGAAACATCTTTAATAACAATTTTGGACGAACCTAATGCAGTTTTCACCAACAGTGGACACTACCAGTAACGTTGAAATTCAATTGTTCGCAATAGCTTAAGAAACGCCTTTTTATTCAGTGTTGTTTAGATGCCTTACGATATGTTTCGGACATCGTAGGAGACATCCAGTATCAAACCGAGGTACTCTTGTGAATCTTTCAGAATAGGGCTCCATCTTATCGTAAATGTACCTTTTGTTTATGGTCGGCATTTGCTCAATATTGATCCCAATGTGGAAACTATTGGAACGGTCAATTTTATCATTTTATTAGGAGTTCAAGGAAAATGTATTACCACTTTTCATTATGTATCGTATATTTATATATAATTTTCTTGAGAAAAATATTTTCAATGGGAAGCATTCATAAACAAATAGCGAGAATTTTCACCGAATAAATGCCCTTAATATATTCGTATGAAGGTGAATTTACCAATCTTAGTTAAAATAATATAAAATATTTAAATATTTCTACGAAATGAAAGAATGAGAGAATAACGCATGAAAAAAAGTTGAACTCTTGAAAAAACTTGAAAACCTCGCTGGAAAAGAACTGACAATATCTTATAGAACCGATACCTTATCCATTAGGACAGAAGGACTACTCTTACGCCATTTTATGCCGTAATCTATGATTTAACCTCTTTAGCAACATCAATTTCATTGAAAATGAAGAAATTGAGGAGAATTATTTGATGAAAGGAGCGTTGGTAATAAAAAATTCTAAAGAGACTGAAGTAGAATATACGAGTACCTGCAGAAATATAGGCTATTTCCGAACATGGAGCGAGATAGTCCAAGATATATTTATTTTTCAGTAAATTATTATTTCTCCTTCTTACTCACTCAAATAATCAATCAGTGAACATGATATCTTTATGTTGTTTTTTACTTACTACTACGACGATTTTCATGCTCACCATGCTGTCCTCTCGGAACTATAAATACATCAAAATCTCAGGAGACCATCCTCCAGACAAGCGATTCGAATCTCTCCAATACTTCTCTTTCATCGCTGGGACATCCATCCATCCGCTTAAAGGCCCCTGAAAACCCTCCGGAGAAAATATTATTACTACATCTCGCATGATTAAATTATTCATCCAACGCTCAAAGAAGAAAGTCAATAAGAGAATAAATTATGCGCCATCCTTTTTTTGCTAATATCGCATCCCGACATCGGAAGGCATATCGCCATATTACCATGCTAATTTGATAACAGCGATAAACATCGGGTATTTAAGGGGACAGAAAAAAACCAGAGCGGTGCACGTGTTCGCCTCAATGAAAACCCCGTCACATTGTTCCACTCGGACGCGCCTCGACCCCTCCGAGAATTTTTTTATGCGATCGAACGGAATGCGAATCTTAATCCCAAATAATTATTTAAAATTCCTCTCCGCCGTCTTTAGAGCCTTTTCCCACCGTCTCCCGGACCCTAATACTCCCACACGCCCACTTGCAAAAATGCTCTCCCTCCCTATCTCTGGGCAGATCCCCCTTCCTCTCTTGCGCACCTCACTGGTTCCGTCTTTGTAGCATCACACCACTTCAACGTGTGTGGTCCATCTCAAGACGACCTCCCCTCCGCAACCCTTCCGTTCTTCTCCCCTTTCTTATTCTCTTTCTCCCCCTTTCTCCTTTTACAACTCTTTCTCCCATCGCTGGCCTTTAAAAAAATCCCCCCTTGACCATAAACGTAGGGGATCTTCTATTTCTTCACACAGGTGCTGGCTATCGTTATCTGCAACCAGATGAAGTGACCTAAAAGCGGTGGAATTCATAGATAACGTAAGGACATTTATCAGCGAAGTATTGGCATTAATATTTTTTATAAATTTAAATATGAAATATGAGGAAGATTCGATGAATTGTCGATAACCGGAAATTATTTTTTACTTTCAATGAAACCAAGGAGAAAAATCACAGATGAACATATTACGTTCTACTCGCATTCTACTGGAAGTACTGAATAGTATCTTAACGATAAAGTCAATGAAAATATGCAGCAAAATTTAATAACGCTCTTTTAATAGGTTTAAATACAAATAGTATTCAATTCAGTGGAGTGTTCTCTGTAACGATAACTTGCAAAATTTCATAGTTCAATTTGAATGATTTGATCAAATAATCAACCAAAAGCATGTCGTTTATTTATTAGGAAAAAGGACATATCACCCATACTGAAAAAAACTAATTAATCCATTATTTTCTTTTGTATAGATTGCGACTTTTATTTCCTTTTTGTATATTTTATTTTTCAAGTTTTTTTAACTTAACTTTTTAACTCTCCCATATAACGCATATCGCTCTTAAATGGTACTCGGCTGTTTTTCTCTTTGCACTAGATGAGTATTTCCCTTACCCACATTACAACATTCTCCCCTTTCTATTTCTTTCATTCCAATACCTTCTGTGCCTCCCCTACTTCTCCAGCTTCCCTCTCCTACTTCTTCCCCTTTTTGATCAGGACCTCCGGATGCGTAACTGATCCTTTTACCACCGTTTCAATCCTTCGAGTTTATCTCGCCTCTTTCATCTGTAAGCGTCTATCAACCCCAGCCCCTTCCTTCCCCTCTGTTATTTCTCTTTCGTTTCCGTTCTCAATGCGAATACTTTTCTTAATATCTCGCCTTCTCCTTCCTCATCCTTTGTTTGAGAAGCGTTCATGCTCTGATGGGAGTGGTGTGCTCTTTCTCTCCGAGGTACTTGAGGACTACTTTAAGACATGGGCCTTGGAATTGTTTTGCGATAATCTCATTGATCTATCTATTTCAATAGCATCGAAATATATTTCGTAAAATGTTACGTGTTCGTTCGGTCATTGGAAATTGTAATTATTGCTGTATGAATCTCACGATGATAGCCGTACCTCAATCAGCAAAGGAAAATATAGAGGTAATTAATCATCAATCAGTCAAATTTCGAGTTCTTTTCTTTCGATCGTTAATTGAGCTTCGTTGGCAATAACAGTACATAATCCTAGGATTTTGTTCGGATGTTCCGGTGCATTATGATTTTAAATGTTGAAAATCTAATATTAAAGTTTATTACGGGTTGCACCACATTTACAGTTTTACAATAAATAAAAAATAAAATAATATACAATAAATAAAAAACCGCATTGTGCTTTTTTTAGCATAGGTAAACAATTTTATCAAAGGTCATTAAGAACTAATTAATCAGTAAGTATCTTATTCCTATTTTAAAATATCAGTTGATAACAAGACAATCGTAATTTTCAAAGAACATCCTTAACTCTCTTATTATTCATCTTAAAAGAAAGATTTTTTTTGTAATTTCCACAGCAGATGTTATTCACCAGTTTCGTCAACGAGTTGACATCTTCAGGTTCATCTTCCTGAAGATGTCAACTCGTTGAAGATGCTATTGAATAAAAATCTGTTATGGTATCTGAAATTACAAAGTGTTCTTTCTTGTAAGATGTGCGCTGGGTTCTACAAAGCAACGCTTGGACATATTAATTTATCATATGTTATTTGTTAGATTACCACATGTATGCTATTTGCGAGTCAAATTTTCTAATTTGACCGGAGGTAGAAAATATACAAGTATGTATTCTTAATAGTTATTTCTTGACAAATTTCGTTCTAAGATCTAGAACGAAATATCTTAGAACGAAATCTTAGAACATGAATTTATTACCCTAAGATAGTTCTCTTAAGATTTTGAACGCTGAGAGCGTACTGATTACGGTAGATATGGCAATACGACTCATAGATGCATCTACTGTAAACTATTAAATATTTAAAGATTCTGTATTTAGTAATATGAATTATTAATTGCTAAGATATTTTACTATCAAAGTATCAAATGAATGGCCCTACATTTAAGGATTGTATTCTTATATTATATGAGATAATTTCAAGTTTCAGCTTAAACTACGCAGTCATTTTTTTCTTAAAATCATTGGATCATCCACCAGAAACGTTAATATTTCAGATGGAGCCTAGACAAGAATGATTGATGACGCTCGTTCGTTCGTCTTCACGGGAATGTGAGGAAATTACCGTTGGAGCATAATATAATGGGATGTAATGGATACGAAGGAAAGGGGTTGCGAAAAGAATTGCTTCGGAAAATAAAGAGAAAAATATCGAAAGGAAAGAAATTGTTTGACTTTTGACCAGTCACTCGACAATGGAAGGATTATTAAGCTCTTCAGTTAATTCATATAGGATACTCACTCTCATATACAGGTAGCTTTCAAAGTAACTTTTAGGATAGATAGTAAATGACAAAAACAGGTGTAATTCAGAACAAACAGTTAGTTTCATTAGAAATCACCAATATGCAAACATTTTAAGAAAGCTCCTCATCATGATATCGCCATTTGATAGATGAATAGGATAAGTATAAATAAAGGGCGTGCAATTACTTTCTGTCCTTCAGGATGGGAAATTTATTCTTTCTGTAAGTAAGTTTTTGTATTTGAGGTTATGTTCCACCGAGAGCCAATATTTCTTTCCTAATATTCTTAAAGATTATGGCCTGAAGAATATGAGCAATACATCCTAAATCAACCAATGATATCTCATCAGCGATTTTTTAGAAAACTTCGTGTTTATATACAGAGGCATTTAACTTCGGTGAATTACTTAGAAAACTCATCTCTTTTTTAGGGGAGGACAAACTGATTCCGTTTTGGTAAGTAACGACAGAAACTTTCACACAAACTAATTTTGTATCGAGTTAAGTCGTTTTACATTAATTTGGCGTGTAAGAGAAATTATACCATACATTTAAACAGACAAAGAAAAAAATGAACGAAAAATTTTATTTCGCCCACCATTGTCTCCAAAAATTCTTAAATACAGGTGAGCGCGAAAATTTTTAACAATTTTCATTGAAAGGTTACTGCATTCCTTCTGGCGAGAAGTGCAACTTCCCCCATTCTTTGGAAACTGAGCTTCACATCGAGGAAAAGAATCCCATATTCAAACGTTTGTAACCCAAACAGTCCACCATTTTTGCTGAAAATGACCTATGAATAAGCGGAGAAGGAATACCTCATCTCTACTTCCGTCACATATGTCAACGTCAGTCTTTACCAATTCCTGGGCAACAAACACCGAACGTTTAAGACTGACTCTTGAAGATATTAAATCCGTAGACTATTATTACTCACGCGGAAGAACCGTTTAACGCTTAAAAATTTCTATTCCGCATAGGGTATCACATTTTCATTTCGTGCTGTTTTACCGTAAGACCGGAAAGTCCTTCCTTTGCAAAGAGAATGAAACAAAACGGAGAAAAGGCGTAAAGAGTCCGTTTAACGGGGGACATACCATCTTTAATGGTGGCTAAACACGCATGACTCAAAGATGATAGGGAATGGCGAGGGAGTAGTTCTGTGCGTGAGAGAGGAAAAGAGAACGGATAATAATAATAAATTTATTGCGCTCTGGAGACGAGGGAGACTGAAAGATTAAAACAGACGTGAAGGATTATGAACGAGTTTCAGGTTTCCTTTTATTGCTTTATCCTTATGGGGAAGGAGGGAAAAAGAGGACTGGAATAAATAGAAAAGAGAAGGAAAAGGGAAAGAAGAAAATGGGAAACTGACTATGGGCCTAAAAGGAGATGATTTCATTTCCTGGCTAAAGGGACGAGCCAATCAGGTTCCCGTTTTTCTTTTATGATCCTTATAGTCAGTATCTCGTCCCTTGAAAAAGCTCTTCCCATCCGTTTATTTTTTAACCTCTTAAATACTGGACTGGGAAATTCCTGAAATACCGAGTTCACGGATGTGGCATTGTCGCCCTCCTTCCCCTTACTCCTTCCTTTCCACCACTTTTCAACGATTATTCGCGATCGTTGTTTTTGGAAGAGCTTTAATTTACTTAATTTACGATTTCCGAATCCGCGATAACGGTTTCCCCTATGTTCCAATTAAAGTGAATTCGAAATTGAAATGTTTTGAATTCTCTCTTGTCGATAGACAGACCGGTAAAAAGTAAAACGAGGGGAAATGCCAGAATGGTATCTCGCCAGGTGCATCCATTCGGTTCAATCTAGGGATTCTGTTTCTATTTTTCTTGAGGGTCTATGGGATTTGCTCGGAAGTCAACGTTCCGGCGACTGCACCGTCGAGTCGCTCTGTGTGGAAAGTTTCTCGACCGGAAAATTAAATTTGAATAAGTACATCGGTGACGAAACGAACTAATTTAATTGAGGACCACCCTAAGAGATTCAATCCTAGATTAATCTCCTAGTTTTCAGAAAATAGTCTTAGAAACCGTCCTTTTTACGTACAAAAATATATGTTAAAATTTTTCGCACGATTACAACGAGACTGCGTTCTGTTTCTTGTCAATAGCACTTGCTCAAGTTGGCAAAGGAATTTGCAATGGCTTATCTCTGATATTACCTGTAGATAAAATACGAATGAAATATATATAGTAACACTGTAAAATAGAAGTAATTTGGTTGTTTAACTACCTGGATTGTAATTTGATACACATCTGAGTCCTGAGACTCCCAGATAGCCAAGCGAATTCACGAAGAAATTCACGAGGAAGCGGCTTCGATTTCCGGGGGGGGGGGGCTATACGTGTAAAATGACCTAAGCTGACAATGCACTTTTAAAATATATTATTGCTATACTTCTGAAATCTTAATTGAATTAATAGCCCTTAATATGCGCTGTAAATTTACAAGGTTGTGCTTGCGTATTCAATGCAAAAATAGCTTATTAATTAGGAAATTTTGGCTGTTTTTGATAATTTCCAATGTCATTACTTTTGAAAAATTTTATTGTTTATCGAGCAAATGATTCTTTAATTAAAAGAGAGCGAACACGCTATTTTCTCGTAGTATTTAGATAGTAAAATATCAAAAGTGTTTCAGATTTAAGCATATGATTCAGCCACTTATATGAAGGTTCGTACTGGTTGTGTGCTGTAATATCGATTACTATTTATGTTCATGTTCGTTTTCTCTTATGAATTTCGGACACAAATTTCTAATAGCTTAAGTTCCTTATGACAGTTTCGAAAGCGGTAAGCTTTTCACTCCTCGGTTGACCTGTTTCGATGTTTTCAATATCGCAAACGTCATTGTAGAATCATACATCTGCATTAGCAGATAAATAAACTTCTGTTCCACTTTCCGCTGTCCAGGCCGAAGCGTACAAATGCGTAATCGAACGTTATTTCTTCATCTTTCCAAACATATCTGCAGACCCACCACATCTTTTCAAGGGGCTGACACTGGCCATCAGCGAAATTAAAGGGATTTTCAGTCTCCCAAAGTGGCCATAACGTCAAGCGAAAAAGCTGGCCCTCAAAGTTTACGACCCAAGCCACCGGGCACTCTCCTCGATAGGTTATCTAGTGATGAAACCGAAAAAAGCGTTGGGTGCGGTCCGTAGTTATTTGGAAACAGAGGACAGTGCGTAGGACACTCTTCTAATCAATTTCGAGAGAAGGGACGACATCCTACTGTAGTCGAGGGAAAATATTTTAATGGATTTCGCTTTGGGAGATAGTGGCACTTCATTTTAATTGGCTATTCAGCGGCTTGTTATTCTTTGAGCTACCACTAGTAACGGATAACGTCGATTCCAGGAAAGCACGACAGTTATAAATCATTCAATAACAGGAATTTTTTCTGGTACACACTTTGAATATAAAGATTTAATTGTGAAAGATTAGGGTTACTGTTTCGAACGATTCACTTACGATTGTCGTTATTTTCAAATTCTGGAGGAGCAGCGGTGTATTATAAATTTGATCGAAGAGCTCTGTTTTCCCTTACTTCTGTTCGCCAAATTCATAAGATAGTGACATTATTTCAAAGCTGTCTTTACGTGCACCGTGATATTCCATTAGACATGTTTATTTTGATGCACTACTTCATATACCCTGGTAACACATGATATGGACTGATTCCTTTCTGCAATCATTTTGAATTTCTTCCTCGTTCAGTCACTAATGTAGTCACTAAAAATGAAGGAATTACCTTATGATAGTCATTATTTTGTTATGAAGTATAAATATACTTTATGTATTTGGGTAAAATGTTTCCTTTTATCTTTCCTTGAAAGAGGATTCAACTAATCAGTACAGTAAATGGTAAAGAGGTCTACACATCAGTATAGAATTAAACTTTGAGGGGCACCATCCGCGCCTCCTGCTATCCTCGCTTAGCATAAACTCAAGTTCATTCTTCTCATATAGGTTCATGCTTCCCTACCTCGATAAATGGAATATTTTCAATTTGTCTTTTGCTTCAGATTAGGGGGAAAGGAATTTTGTCTTCCTTTTGTCAGCATTCTTCATAATAATGGTAGTGTGCAATGTACTAAATGCTGTTTAAATGTAGTGTGAAAGTTAATAAAGTATGAGTGATGCTGAATAATATGATCTAGGTCACTCCTTACGGAATGTAATAAAAAGTAGGAACAAGGAAACGTCGAACTTTTACAAACCACAATATTTATTGAAAGGCGACCATTGTTTCGACTCATGTAGTTATCATCAGGTGAAGTCAGGGATTGCTTCATTGGACATCGTGTTCATTTATTCACCTGATGGTGTCTTCATGAGTCGAAACCATGGTCACCTTTCAATAAATACAGCAATTTATAAAAATTCGATATTTCCTTGTACCTTCATGGAATCCTATCAAGAATTCACAGCAGAAGTAGTTGATTCTAGAATTGAAAAGCGTTATTCATAGGGTCATTGAGATGTGTTTACGTTTACTTTTGCGGCGTATAGCGTTCTGGCAAAGAAGATAGCAATCAACGGGGATAGCAATGGCATACAAGCTCATTCCTCATTTTGCACGCTGGTGTTCCTTAAAGGGAATATTTTTAATTGGAATTTCTGAAACCTCCGCCTTTGGAGACTACTTCCTCATCCGGCTCTAGCAGTTGCTACTAAACAGACACTTTCAAATTTTCATGATGAAAGCTTAACTAAGGAAGTGAATCTCGAAGCAATGGTAAAAGGTGATGAGTGGAAAACTGCAACTATTAAAATTTTTAGCACGAAGGTACGGCAGCTTTCTTTCGTCTACCGCGAAAAATAACCATCAACGACCCGAACCGAGACATTAAAACATCTCGTGATAAAATATTTGGCGCCGAATCTTTAGAGGATATCGGCAAAGTGAAAGGGAGAGATTCCGGCTCATCACCACAAACATAATTTTGCAACGCTCCGTTCCCGTTTAAAAAGCTACATTAACACTTTTATGCGCGCAATAAACTTATCAATCGTCCTTCGGAGTGAAGCGTCCCATTTCAAATAATTCGAGCCGCAGAATCCGTCGGGATCGGAAAAGCATCCTGCTGTCGTGGTCTTAAATCGTATTAACTTCCCTACAGTTTCCCGTATCGGTACTTATGACGTAATGACATAAAATGAATGTATGACGTAAAATCTGAATGTATTCTTTCAAATCCAATATGTGTAATAATCCTTACTAAATAATAGTAATCTACTCTACTTATTCCTAAAATCACTCGTGAGATTGAAATAACTGAATGAGAACTCTCCATGGGTAATAAAAGTGCAATTGGAGTTTAGCTCCTGGGATATGTGCTGAAGGATACTGTACGGTAGGGTGCGTACATATGTACTGGATGTACATGTACATGTATACTGCACATATACATAAATCACATCTACATCTATATAAATACCCTGCAAGCCGATTTTCGGCGTGTGGCAGGGGGTTTGAACACCAAATGTTCGAGTTACTTCTACAGCTTGTTGCTGTCGCGCATCATTCGTGGAAAGATTGAGTCCCTAAAATGAATTGTCTTCGAATCTATTTCTCTTATTTTACGCTCATTGTCGGATCGGCTGAAGTAGCAGGGGGATATCATTATACCAATCACACCTTCCGCAATTTTACTTTCTCTGAATTTTTCATGCAATCAAAGCCTAGCTTCTAATCTCCTTTTGCAAGAATTCTCAGCCTGCGTTTGAGAGCATTTGCGTAACGCTTTCTTTTCTATCGTAGTGCTTTCTGACAAAACGTAACGCCCTGCGCTGCATTTTCTCGAGTTCGCACGCATACGTTTCATCCCCTGGATCCCAGTTACTCGACGCATGTTCCAGACTAAGCAACTTCCATGTTCTTTAACTAAGGTGAAATAACATCGCTCTCTAACCTTTTCATCGCATTTACCAACAATACGCTTTATAAAACAGAGATTTTTAGTTGATTTACCGCAACATCTTCGGATATTGTGTGCTTCGGTTTAAGTTATTTCTAAGGGTGATTCCGAGATATTCAACTGAATCGTATAAATGTATATCCCTTTAACTAATTTTGTACGGGTGGTTCTGACGCAAATGTTTCCTTTCGAAGAAATTAACTACAGAGCATTTATTTACATTTAGATCTAAGTAGTTGTAATTTTTCGCACTTCAATTTTCGCACCAACTTTGAAGATGAGAGATACTGAATGGGCAAAATGGGCCATGGAATCGCTATGATAGCCGTGCAGGCCTCTCGGTAGCAATGAAAAATCTTGCATAAATATCATAATAAATCTGTACATCAAAGACGTACATTTAACTCATAAACGTATCCCACAGGAAAACTGACATGAAGTCTGACGAGGCTGGACTCGAGTTCGGATCCTCCACTTGCCAAGAGGCTCTACTGACATTGAGCTATCTTGCACTATATCTGGTAATCCTGAATTTTAGCTTGTTAATTTATTACCTACACGTAGAGATTGTCTCTCATTTGGATAGTGATGTTAAATTGCCAACCCCAATCCGACTTAGATTTATGTATTTTTAATAAATGTATCTGATGAAAAATTGCCTGGGTCGAGTGCGGTTGTCGGTTTTCTTTAAACATGCAATTCCACATATACCGCCTCCTGTACATCAATTTAGAAAGAACTAACTATTTTAGCCTGCTATAATGTAGGGTTACTCAACATTCAATAATTTCGTTATGGTGAAATGTACTTCGGAACATTAATCGTATGTTATGAGAATGTTAAGGATAAATGCACATCTTATGTAAATGATGGTATCATGTGACATGGAATGTGGCTGGATGATGTAATAGAACAGTGGTACCTTGGAAGATGACGTCCTTACTTAACGACTTACTTGGTTAACGACGAATGGTTGTGATCAAAAATATATTGGACAACGACGCCGTATTCGAATTACGATTCCTTCAAGGGAAGATTGACAGTTCAAAAATTCTTTTATGACTATTCATTTTATCAATGATAATACTTTTCAAATATAAATAACTGAGCAAATCACTATATGTACATGTATATGTACTATATTTTAATGACATTTTAATGAGTTTTATCTGCATATGAAGTATGGTTTAGGAATATCGCGCTTTGGATAACGACGGAAATCATGGAACGGATTACCGTCGTACCACTGAATATATAATAAATATATTGTAAATCCGAAGTACTGCTGAAAGTGCGTGTATTTTCCGCAACTCTGACGCCGTCCTGCTTGACGATTATCAAAACGGCAGCGGATTAATGATAAAATAATATAAGGTGCCCCAATATCAGGAGCGACGTCACTGTTACTGTCCGAATAAATGGAATGTATCTTAAGATCAGAAAGGACACGAGATCGCCTTTCCCTAAACCATCATTTCCGTTCCTGAGGTGTACAGGATGACAATTTTGAGTCTTCAGCAACCGAGAATTCGACACGGGGACGCGTTAAAATGGCTTCTTTTGACTCCGGCGTTAATGAAGCCTGGCGGTCACACGTCTCCATTAAGACCTCCCATTTTGAAGATCAAGAACTTTGAGCTCTATTCAGACCCAAGGGAAAGCGGAGTAATTACAATTATGAGCCGAGCATCTGACATCGAGACAAAAGGACACCTAATGACTTTATTATCCAAATGCTGACTCGCTCTCCGTCTCATTTCGTCGGCGAACAGAAAGGGAAGTGGGATGGGAGAAAAAGTCACCTTTGGAAGGGGAAAAGTAAAAGCTCCTATTAGAGTTTTCTGAGAAGAATCCCGAGGGCATAAGAGTTTTAGAGGGATCTTGATGATAGGATGTGGTTGCGGTGGAAAAATATTTTGTTTAGGAATTGTAACAAGGGGAATGAAGGGAAGAAGAGGAAGGTATGAGGACAGTATGTGGAAGTGAGAAGGCCAGATAGATAAGGTGATAAAAGTGAAGAGGATAGCAAACGAGAGAGAGAAAACAGCTAAAAATTATTTCGTTTTCACAATTAAAGCATGTAAAAATTTGTAGTCCATCTAAATATTATATTTCAAAATTTTCTTTTAAAGTAACGATTTAAAAGTCTATTAAAAAAATCGAGATTATTAAATATTGTTTATTAGGAATGTCATGTCATGATTTTTTTATTAATCAATATATTTCCATACTCTTTACTTTATGTAATCCCAAAATACGATTTAAGAATGAGAATTTAAGTAGTTACCAACTCACGATTAGTGCGATATTTCTTCTGTGGTATGTTAAATTTCTATCATTTTAACAGAATAATTTGAAATTATCATCACGTATTCGATATTTTTGAAAAGACTGCAATAACATTTCAAGAATAAAATAAGAAATTTAAATAAATGGTCACAGCCTACACTTATCATATAAATCTCTCTAACATCATATTTATTAGAAAATTGTTTTGTATAATAAGTGTTGATAAAGTTGTTACTTTTCTAAAAAAAGAAAACTTTAGATAAATACATTTTCATAAGCTTATGTAAGACTATTTCTTTATATATATTTTTCTCTAGGTTAGAATATGATACTTTACTGCTGCATATAATGTCTTGTCTCTTAATAACTACTGCGATCGATGATGCTTAAAAGCTAAATTAAGTCGCTGACTCCGGTTTGGAGTAAAGAATCATAATTGTAGCGTATTTCTGCGGTAGATCAATTGCATTTAAATAACGATACTGAGTTAGGATCGATTTAATTACACTTCTTGCTAGATTTTAAATACAAATTGTGATTGAGGGAACTTTTCTATGATATAATAACGTAAAGTATAAGAACAATAACACAAAATGTTTTCTTGTGAAGTATAAGCTTATTGCTCTAAGATTCATGGAAGGTAAAGACTAAAACTCCGAATCCATTCGCTTAAGCTTGAGTTTTCATGATGCTCATCCTCAGTAAACTTTGTTGGAAGATTTTAAAGTGAGGATTATGGAAAAAAATACTTATGATGTTACTTAGTTGAGTGCATATTCCCAGGTAAAAGTATCTAAATCAAAGATGACAGGAATAAAAGTTACGATAGGTTAGAGAGGGATGAGTTGAAAGAGATATGTATGGGAGCCAAATGAAAATGAAAAGCAGATTGATAATCTAGGTGGAGCAAAAGCTGATATTAGATATGTACAAAGTATGTACAAGCACATCCAATTCAGAAAGAGAGGAATGAATTAACTAACGGGCAATAATGTGAGGAAGAGGGAGAATTGAATGCGGTACGGTTGCACAGAAGGAACCCCAACCGATCCGCTCTCAGTTGGAGACTTGTGATGAATTCGAGCAAAAGACAAAAGGGGGAGGGGCGGGGCCTCCGGAATGGGACCACACAGGTATACTTCACGCCGCTTCGAAGCTCCTTTGTTTTTGGGGCATGCGTCACCTCTTGCGTGGGAGGAGTGGAAAAGGATGGGCGTGGCGGGACGGTATAGTTCTCGCCCTCTTCCAAATAGTAATCACAATGCACAACGAGTTCATCTTGTGATTCAAAGAAAGACGATCCACCCTCAATTAAAAGTTGATTGCAATAATCAGATCCGCCTATTGAATTACAGCATCCTTTCCGAGAGTTTAAAATGGAGTTTTAATGAAAGGAGAGGACCGAGAGATTATTCATGATCCTGAGACACCCCCGTAGAATCGTAAATTGAAGGTTTCTGCATCCTTGTTTTTGGTACTTCATGAATGTAAATATTACTATAATAGCTTATTGTTTCAAAAGCTATCTTTTTATTATTTTTGTTTTAATTTTCTATTTTGAACTACCCACTTGTTTAAAAATTTCCATTGTATCCCTTTTTATTTTATTTTTTTAAATATTTGTGATGACTTTAACTTTAATTTTTTTTAAATTTCAATTCTTTTTAATATCTAAAAGTATCAACCCACGAATATATGACGATTATGTCAAACATATTGATGGAGGTACCTGACGAATTAAGTAACAGTGGAATCCGTTATGCCTGGCAGTAGTATTTGCCATGAGTACCTTTCCAATCAGCCAACATAAGAAGCAGCCTAAAATTTAGCTTACATATAGAAAAGAAATCAGAAGATAATGAGCAAATAATTAGCTTTAGTGAGGCACGCAAAGTTTAATTTATCCTTTAAGCTCATTTACTTAATAAAATTGATTATTGCCATCAGGTAGGAATTAGTTACGAAGAGCTTATCAGTTTTTAAAATAACTTTTTAGCAAAAAAACTGTAAGAACCTCTGAATTAACTACTGCTTTATGCTGACAACAATTTGCGGATAGCGGTCGCGTGTATACTTAATTTTTGAAGAATGAGACTATTTATTATCATAATTATTATGCGGAAAGTTTTGGTGAAATAACCTCTCGCATAAGTTTCCGTCAAAATTGCCAACAAAGTACAATCTTTTAAAAAAATGTACTAAACGAGCTGATACCCAGATACTCCATTAAGAATTGAATCCATCCTTGAATAATTGCACCACTTTTTAAGTAATTAATCCACTTTTTATTGAATAGAAAGAAGTGACATGATTGAGAAAGACATAAGTAGACCTAAAGAAATTCGTACCACAGGCTAACCTTTTCGTTTTGTCATCCAAAATCGAGAAATAGAAAAAGCCGTATCCACCAGTTCATGAGGTGGGACTCACGTATGCAAATAATTCTGCCGAATATCTATGACTGTGCATTCGAAAAACCTCGATTGAAATAGTAATTATTTCAACGGAAGAGCGTCATCATTAGATAAATTGAAGATTTTCGTATAAGAATAAAGAAATAGAAATTAATGAATAAAGAAAAAGACTGCTGAATCAAAGGATATAGGAGTTTCAAATACGCGAGGTTGAACGGAAAACTGGAGGGCAAACAAGAGAAAAAGAAGAGGGTCGGGAGCGGAGGGGAAGGACCAGAAGCCTGGAAATATTTTGACAGATAAGCTTGTCCAGTTCACCGCCTCCAACGTGTATCACCCCAGCGCTAACGGGAAAGACATATTCCTGGATGAGAGAGAGAATTCTTTGCTTCGAGAAACTCAAAGGGTATGAGGGTTTTTTAAGAGGGTATCGGAATAATGGGATGGCTTAGAAAGGCAACGGAGGGTCGGTTTTAAGTTTAGCGAGGCGAGAGCATAAGGGATACAGGGTTTATCCCTGGATACTGAACCCTGAAAGAGGACAGGTAGACGAGACGGACAGTGTTGGATGCGTCCGAGTCAAAGAGACCACCCCCGATTCCAATTTTTCACCTCCACTTTAAAAGAATGGAAACCTTATATTTGGGGATTCTCATCTCTTTGTGGCGGTTTTTTGAGCTCGTCTGAGAAGATAATTCGTGTTCCTCATTTATATAGTCTGAAGGCGCTCAGCCCGACGCTTCTTATGGAATGTCCCCGCGTCATTCTTGTGGTGTCCCGGCGGTTTGAAAGCCATCCAGATGAGTTGGGGCGCCGGGATGGACTGATATTGATAATTCCTAGCTTGGAGACAAATAGAACCAATTATTGATGCTCTAGAGGTGATAAATTTCTAAGGTTAAGGGGGGCTCAAAAGTTTCTACGGAAATGATTGCTATATCCGAGCGTTTTCCAAGAGAGTGGAAACCTAGGATTGGCCAAAATCAGAATCCAGACTTTACTAAAGCATAATTCCGTTATAATTGATAATCCGAGATAGAAGTACCCAAAATTTTGTGTGAAAGTACCTCATACACTACTTTCTAAACTTAAATATCAGGAATATCAGGTAATCACGAATATAATCTATGATAATATAGAATGTATCGATCATAATAATCACCTTCATGTATATGTTTATCGATTCGATGTCAGAAATTTTCCTAAGAAATACGTTGAGGGATTAATTAAAAAAGTATTTACAGTACCTCTCCATAAGACGGAAGAAGGAAATTACAGTATTAATTTGGGGGTATATTAAACTATCAAAATTTGTCGTTTCTTACAATTGTATCAAAGTTTTAACTCTAGACGAATCTAAAATACTCCCATTAAAAATGCGTAAAGTTCGTTTTCATCTCTTAAAGGCTTTGTTTCTTTCACAAAATCAAATAAGAAAAGATAAACCTACATCTACACTAATAATCTGCAAGCTCTCTTTCGGCGTGCGGGTGGGAGTAATAATTTAACGAAATCAAAATAAGAGAATTTGAGTAAAGGCTCTCATTTTGGTCGTAGAATGTCGTTTTATAAACGAAACTAAGAGAATTATGATAAAACAAGCGAATATTTTGTACCCGGATTGCAAGCAGCCCGTCCACTTGACCAAGGAATTGTATAAGCCGAGAATATATTTTTTCCCACAATAATACATTTTAAATGTAAGTCAATATACAAGCAATAGTAAGAGGATGAGGCTTTGTGAAGAGAAGACTATTCCCTACGATTCCGGCAATTCTAATGAAGATAAAGGAATCTTAGGGACAAGCTAACGAACAAGTGGCAAAGTTTCTTAATCAGTCCGATTTTCAAATGGACTGTTATGTTGCTTTGTCACGGAGGTGAGTGAGCATCGATATACTTATGAGTCCAGGAGGACAAAAAGAAACATTTTGGGAGACTTAGCAAAAATGAGGTGTACAAAACATTCGAATCAATCATGAAGGACGGTGCTCCGTCGCACAGATTTGACCCTTTGAATTTTGTCGAAAAGTAGGTTTATTTCTTGGTGTCGCTATTTCTCGCAACGTTTTATTTCAGATTCTCCTTTAGGAAGCTTCAAAGTATAGAGTGGTATAAGTTCATCTGGAGTCGGCTTAGATTTAAAGAACTTCGCAAAAATACGATGACAGGCAGTTTTCGCAAAATTTGGTCAACCTTGATCCATCGTATAACTTCAACACACAGGATTCAATGTAAATAACTTGTAAAATTTATTCAAGAGTGATTATACCAAGTTTCAAAGTCCACGCTCAAAATATCCATTTTCCTATTTTTAGCCAACTTTTTCGAGTTTCGATTAACTGTTAGGTGGTGTAAAACTACTTATCAAGTATCCTTGATTCACTATGAAGAAGAGGGCAATGGAGAAAAGTCTGAAGAAAGAAACTAAGTACTATACATTCCAAAAATTAAAATAATAAAAAAATGAATCGAGTAAGCATGTCTCGTATTTACGTACTTAACAGAATGAAGGAATAAAACCTTCTCTTTTAAAAATCATGAGTATACTCTCATAAACTTACCACCTCCTGGGTTTGAACCAGTGTCATTGTAAAGGATTCCTATAATGCAAAAATATATTACAGTTTAAAAACGCACGATATTTTGCAGTCATTCCTGATGGCTCGGGGTTAGTATACATACAATATCATATAATATGGCTCAGTCACAGTTTTTATGATGTGTGGGTCCTGACTCTTAGATGGAAAAAATACATTTGGGTTTTATCGAGAAATTTCAGAAAATATAAATTCCAATTCTGGATCCCATAGTGTTTCAAAATGTCGGTAATGAGGATGCTTACTTTCAATTGACTATCTACTTCATGGATATCACCTAGTACTTTCAAATAAAACATTAATCCTTCCTCCGAAATTTGCCTGCCCTCTTTTTCTTTTCTTTAGATTGGAAGAATAAGTCATCGGAATGAAGAGGGGAAGTTGGTGCTCCCTCGTGCGTGACAAGTGCGTTCTCGTCTCGCGACCACCACATGCTCTGAGGGCTTCCGCCAATTTCTTCGGCCTTTTTCAAGTGTCGCGCCGACACCACTCATCCTTAACTTCTTCGAAAGCATTCCAGACCTCCACTCTATCCTCACAGCACCC
Organism: Ladona fulva; assembly: GCA_000376725.2. Taxonomy (NCBI): domain Eukaryota; kingdom Metazoa; phylum Arthropoda; class Insecta; order Odonata; family Libellulidae; genus Ladona; species Ladona fulva. The sequence goes on from KZ309635.1 coordinate 26,481, forward strand.
AATTCGTTGGCTAGCGCCGTTGGCCCTCCAAGGAACCCTTCTTTACCTCCATCCTTTAACCTTTTCGACGACCACGGTTCACTTTGCAGTGGATTCTTCCCTTGGAGAAGGTAAGAGAGACGAATAGGGCAATGTTTACGCTATGACACACAAACACAAACTGCCGCATTCCTTCAGGCATCCATGAAACACAATTGGGGTTTAGCCCCCTTCGCAAATGGCTGTGCAGGAGTGTAACTTTCCGGAAGATCCTTTTTCAATAAGGGATGGTGTTCTACAAACCACCTTTGAGGGATCCCTCTCCTTCAAGCCGAGGACCTCCCGTGCGCTCAATAAGGATTCGTTGCTTTGTTTGTCCCTCATTTTCAAAGGGGTACTCACTCGAGACGGTCGCTTTTGAATATTAAGCTATCTTCCTTCGCCAAGCAAAGAAATCCCTCCTTTGACAGCTCGATTGGGTACGTTCTTGAGATTTGGCAAGTTCGCGCTTGATTGCCTGGAAGAAGGGGAAAGATCATAACAACAATCAAAAGAATAACAACCAACAAACGGGAGCGATTTGTACGCGCTAATGATGTATGTAATTTTATCCTATATCCATTTCAATAGTATCCAGGCATCAGCAGATCATCAGTTGTCAAATCGAGGCACACGACAATGGCATCACAAAACATCGCTTATTGCATCCTTCGCAAAGAATTGTAATTAAACAGAAAAGGAATGGAATTGAAAGGAAGCGAAAAAATTGACGAGGAATACACGATTATTTTTCTAAATATTCTATACGATTTCCATCACTGTGTGTGCTGGACTGTGGAAGGCTCAATTTGTGACATACCATCGCATTGGAAAATTTAAAAAAATATTATTTAACCAACACGGAAAATTAACTTTAGTAAGGTCTACGCATCAGAACTCAGGTATATCATCAAGTACAGAAAATATAACAGTAGCATATGAAATTAACTTATTAAAGTTTAATCTGTTGTAAGTTCTGCGTAACGATATCGTAAACACTAGGTGTAGTACCAAGCGTTTCTCTTTAGTGTCAACACTAAAACATAAAATCGAAAATCGAAAAGAAAAATCAATACATAAAGCTGCATTGCATTAAAAATATCTATATAATTATATAAGGATTCAAAAGAAGAAATTGATATGTTTTTAAATAAATTCGTTTCCTTTTCTCCGAAACTCTCCGCGATTTTCTGTCAGCCATTTTCCTCTATAATAGTATATGTAATAGTTTCCAATATAATAGTAACGCTGTTAGTACACTTCTCCAACTATCGCATTGCCGTTTTTACATAACATAACGCAAGAGTCGAGGTAAATAAGTAAAAGCTCTATTTCACTCTTCTTTACTCTATTTGTTTCTATATTAACTACTGACTAATAGTTCGAAGAAATCCCTGATCTCGTAACACTTATTCTGTTCCTGTAGCAGTGCATTTTATCGAAATAAAGCTCTTCTTACGCGGAATTCACTATGGAATGGTAACTGATAAAAATCAGATACTATTTTGGAAGATACTCGTATGCAGAACGTTGGTAAGGATGACTAATCATTCCGTAATGCTTTTCTTGGAGATGGTCCAACGCGGAGCAGCTCTGTTCAGAAGCGAAATTTTCAGGTCTGCTGATAGTGCAAAGATAGTTACAAAGTCTCAGTTAGGATTCGTCTTAGGTGAGAGGATTAGATTTCCAAAGGAAACTTTTCAAAAAATTCATTTGTACCAAACTCATCGTCATAGTGGATCGCATAGTAATTGCAGGTAGCAACGAGCGCGAATTCTGAGAGGGTTCGAGAGAAGCTTCACTAGAAAATTTTTCAATATTCTTCAATAGAAAATCAGGAAAGATGGAAACTTCTGGTACATAGATACTTTTTTCCGCAGAGCAACTGAGAAACGCAACTAATTACCGTGGAAAATTGAAGAAGCAAGGAAATTTAGCTAGATACGGTTGCTGGTCTAAACCATACCAATGTGAGTTATTCAAGTAAAATTTTAAAGCGAGTCCTTAAGTACAAAGTTTGGCTTTGTTATATTTTGTCGATTATGGTGTACAAGCGGAGGAGTTGTTCACCACTTTGGGTGGATAATAAAATAATTTTGCCAAACTTGTCTCAGGAAAATCTTACCCTTCTCATATCTCTTGGTTGAAATGAAAAGGAATCGATTGAATAAATTGATGAACTTCTCTTGAACTCATAATTAAAATCCTACACAATTTCAGATTTTTAACCGATATTGTATATTTGCCAAATATTAAGTAAAATCAACTTTAAAATCTAATAGAAAAAAGGGGATACAAAGGCGTAAAAACTCTAACGTTCGTTAAGAATATGAACATATTTACTTGCTCACAACTGATTTCCCCTCGATCTACGATTTCGATCTCTTCTTCATCCCTCTTTGTTCCCTCAACCAAAGCACAACTTCCTTAAAACATTCCACTGACCTCATACCATTCCAAAAGTCGATTTTTGCAATTTAAGTTTTCGAATATACTTGGCATGTCAGAGCCCGGTGAGACCTCGGATAGCTAAGAGCGTTCTCGTTCGGTTGAAGCGGCCCCGGGGTTAATTGCTGGCGGGGACCATTATGTCGAATGAGCAATCAATTTAAATTAATAGGTTGCGAGTTACTATGAACAAAAAGTAAAACTTTTCCGCTAATTAAGAAAATGTTTTTTTTTTCTATTTTCCTAAAAGCTTTACAAAGTAATCGGTTCGATTTTGTTTTTAAGTTCGGTTGAACCTTCCTCACCTAGACGCCCCTCTGAATATGAAGTCTAAGCCTCTCGACTTCTTTGGACAACAACACTGCGCCCACTTGCAGACAATACTTCTTCCCGAGAACAGTTCCTCCAATTTTGAACGCCCTTCTCCATTATCTTCCTTGCTTTCGACCTACTCTCTCGCCCCACTCCGCCAAAAGTCAATATCTCACCTGTGTAAAGGAGAAGGAACATTCTCTATCCCCCTCAAGTACACAGACCTCACCCTCCGCAAAGACAAAAAGTCCTGCCTGTATTTCACCTGGCGGACAACGAAGAACTAAATGCAACTCTTCGTTCACGCTCTCGTCCAATAGAGCGGGTTTTATAAACCTCTTGCCTTCCTTCCGTTGCGTACGCATTGCCCTTTAGATACAACACAAATTTAGGGAGAGATAGTGCAAAAGAGAATATAGCTTCACTGAGACTTTGAATTATTAGTTCCATTTCCTAGATTAATAATTGCAGCTCAGAAGAGAAATACTTCGTGAAGTTTGGAAAATTTACGAAGTACATTTCTTCTCTGCTATAGCTTTCCACGAGGTAACATCTGCACATATCGATTTCATTGATAATAATTATTTGATTTGAATAGTTTTACGGACTATACTATTTTTAGTACTCGAGTAATATTTCACTGAAATTACATTTTTTAAAAGTCTCTTGTAATTCTAAGTTTTTTAATCATCATTGTCATCATTATCAGCCAATGTCTTACTATTATATCTATGTAGAAGCACTATATTTAACTCTATATAAACTCTATAAATAAACCGTTAGCGTTATGATTTTCAGGCCTAAAAGAAGATTACGTGAGATTCCGTAATATAACATTGTCTTTCATTTTTTCCTCGAGATAACGCTTTTTCAATGTGCAAAGCATTATTCTTTCATTCATTGAAACACGTAAATGTTAACGGATTTATACTTGGTTTATTAATCTTATTCCTGTTATTTTTCTGAATGTTGCGATCGAAGAGATCATTTTTATTTCATTGGTTTCGAAATAAATCGGGTATTTCTCACTCTTCTCTGTAATTACTGACGCGACCGTCAGTTGCTGTTGCCATTTCAGCATCCGATGAAATTAATGCATATATTGCTTATGTAAGGGAAAGGATAAGCTGATTATCATTGCACAATGAGGTGTGCGCCTTAAAACATAGTTAGAATACCTGTCGGGAATCTTATATAGCACTATAATAACATATATAAAAGAACGGGAATACATATATACACAACAATAATAATTAAAATAAGTAAAGCATAATCTGAGGCTGTTCATAATTTTGTGTAAAAATGCAAATTGCGCAAGGATTTCATAAGGAGATAGATGTAATAATAATCATCTCTTACCTTTCAGTCACTTTTATCAAAGGAGAAACTCTTGGCTATCCGAAGGCTCAATATGGCGTAAATTACATTTCATTGTCACAGATATTCTTGTAGTTCGTATTATATTGTTTAGCTTAATAACTATAGGAAGTCTCCGTTGCCTTAAACTGACGTTATTATATTTCGGTCTGAAGAAAGGATAGAAGCCGTATACGTTATCTTACTGAGTTTTCCTTCTGCTGAAACTTGCAGCATAAGCAAGGAGCATTCGGTTGGAAATAGTAATTCGCATTTCTAGCAATCAGCTATTGCCATAGCTGTGAATTGCCATTTCCGAACGCTTGCTCCTTCGAAAAGTGATTCGCGTCATAGAAAAGGTGAAAAGGTTCTCTTACCTTAGTGTTATCTCCAATATGGATTCTCCAAGTTAATTCCAACGTAATACTGCTCCACAGCACCAATATATTATATAGATTAACTTGAGATCATTATCAGTTGAATGTAAGGAGCACCACAACTTTGTCACCACACTTTGACGCATTCAGAAAATGTCCTGAGTGCACTGTATAAGGGAGGGCGCAGCATTCCGTGAAATATAACAAATCATAGAACACTCGTTTGGATATAAATTAATCCATTCAAATTCAATCAATTTCTCTACGCCCTATCAGATTTCAAACATAATCAGTTTCTCTCCGACTCCTTAAAAATAAAAGTTACCAACTGATGATTTTAAGTATGACCACTGAAGTTTCTTCTGATGCACACACTTCCATTGTCATCCTATGCAGTCTTATTGTACCAGTAGTGACTTAATTGGCCTCGAAACCCCACAGAACACTTTTCACGATTTCACTTTGTATGACGTTCTAAGAATTCCATTCTTAGGCTACTCAGCGACGAAAAGATGCGCTGCAGTTCCAAATTCTTTAAGCAGAAACCGTCTATGGTAAACAGAATGCTTCATATATATTCGCTTGTGAAATCCGCTTCCGATGTTCACCATAGGGCCACAAGAAAAGAAATGTGGCCAAAAATGACCTGATTTCCTTGTCCCTAGATATGGTGGTGCCTGCTTTAATGCTGTGCGTCATAACCGCATTTCTAAGGAGAAATAATAAGCTGAGGCACGGCTGGTCAAATCGCGCACTGGAATTTTTTTCAGCAACAGTTAGGTTAAACTCTCGCTCAGACGATGAATGAAAACAACGGGCAATGAGCTCATCAAATTCTTACGAGTAATCCTACAGCGAACATGCGGCAACCCAAATACTCCATTGAACTTCTGTATTATCTAGGCAAGCGGAAGAAAAACGAAAAGAAGGAAGAAGTTCAAATATAAAAGGACCGCGGGACAGGATAATTGTATCACAAAGTTATGCGAAATATTTTGATTAAACCGTTATGAATGGGAAAAGGGACATATTTTCTCCTCATTTCCAGTCTCGAAAAGAATTGCAACGTCGGTCATCTGCATTTTATCATCTGCATCTTGGACTACTTCGTACATTCCCTTCGACCAATTATCTTCCCGATTGGAGCTTTCCGCAATCATTGTCTTGACAAATTTTGAACGTAAATTTTCCGCTAAAATTAAAAATTTGTGAATGATATATTTTTACCATTTAATTTTCGTAACAATTTAAACTTATTCAACGTCGAACTTATTTATAACAACGTAAATATTTATGAATAAATTTCCTGTTACTTTTTGCGTTGAGAATATAAAAGTAATACGTTTATACGATAAAAATGAGGGGCAGTTATTCTCATTGAGTTGAAACAGTCTTCTGAGTTAGGCTGGAAGAAACTTTTGAAAAATATGTGAAATAATACGAAATTTCTCATATCAATATTTCAACATGGACGAATTATTAACTGAATCGTGAGAGCGTAAGTAAATGTGTCACTTATAAATCAAAATTACTTCACAGTATTGGTCAAATAATTATGGAATTTAATAGTCTAAGATTGAAATGATTTAATTTAAATTATGATTTACAGTGGCTTTGATGTTCAAAATTTTAAATCAAGAACTGTGTAAATCAGGAATGTTACATTGGCTATGAGCAATATTTAGAATGTTACTATCCAACCGTGATGTAAATGAATGTAAGTAAATTAGCTTCTTTAAATCAAAACTACTTCCAAATGTTTTCAGTGAATCAAAATGCATTAAATGCCAGATATAGAAATTTAGGTAAAATGATATTGCTTAAAATATTTCATCGTTTTCTCTACCTTCGATATTGTTGTCCGAAAGTTTAAATTACGAACTTAAGAATTGTTGGAAAAATGTTATTTATAGCATCGTACATATTTTTAATGAAAATATCTGTTCTTAAATGAGTTATGGCTGTAAAAGTAATTAGTATGCGCGAAACATCGACAAAAAAGATACTTGCTAAAGCTCCATGAATTGAAACGTTTTTAAAAGTTGTCTATCATAAGAATTGTGTCAAATTTATGAACTATTAATACAAAATTCATCAAATGAGTGTTTCAACATTTAAGAATTTTTACATGAAACCGACGAGCGTAAGTAAATGTGACACTCTGAAATCAGGATTACTTCAGAATATAAAACCAATAATTAAATACTTTAACAGTCTATTAACTTATTATTATTAACATATCTTTGTTATAAGATATCATGGTGATTTGTGTGATCATGTATACTAATTTTGATCTTAATGTTCAAATGCTATAATCAAGAATGTGTGAATCAGAAATGTCGCTTTGGCTCTAGGCTGTAATGGAAATGTTAATGACTAAGCGGGATGTAAATAAATGTAAGTAAAGTTGAGTACTTTGAATTGAAATTACTTCTAAATGCTTTCATTGGATAAAAACATCTAATTTACCAGAAATTGAAATTTTTGTGAATTAATGTTGTGTAAAATAGAAAATGGTATGCTTTATCTATGATATTGTTGTTAGAAGGTGTAAATTAAGTACTTCGTACATCAGGGATGTACCATCAACATTTGGCGCATTTAAAAATTTATAAACCAGCTATTACCCACTTGGCAATTAATTTGTTATTTATTTAAAATATACCGAGTGCGACAAATTTAGAAAATTTTATGTAAATAAATTTAAGAATAGTGATTGCTAGAAGAGATGCGACGAATTACATTGTATATAAATTAGATCGCTAAGAATAACCACGAGGAGATAACCAGTTGGGAAAAGATATTTTTCTTTGGATGTAAACAGTCACAAGTAAGTACCTTAATTTATGGGGATTTCAAAGATAATGTACGCAAATATCACCCGGGCATATCTTTTAGCTCAAGATTTTTTATTACAGTATTTACATTTTTGTATTGCTTAAGTAAATTAACCGTTTGTTTACCTCAACTAACTCATTGACAATCTCGAAACTCACAGTTTTTCAAATTAAAAATACCGCGACGACATAAAAAAATATTGATATAGCGATGAACTTGAAGATTATTTATTGTTTTGGAAAAAGATATGTTTAAACGAATCGTTTATTATGTTAGATAATTCAAAACAGGCAAAATGAAATATTTTATTGTGTGAAGATACGTTTCATAAAATATAAAATAGTCACAAGCGTTTAAGTTTTTGCAGATATTATATACACCATGCGCGCAAATATTTGTGCAGGATCTGCTAGTATATATAAAAAGCAAATGTCTGTCCATCCGTCCCCCTATTTATCAAAGAAACGGCTTGACTTAGAGATCTGAAACAAACTGCATTGTGTTTCTATGATGCTGAAACTCCCCCAAAACCAATTCTTATCTCTGAAAAGGCCAGGGTTCGACCCAGGAGCCCATAATACGTTTCCATACGAGATGTACGTAAATTACGTTTTCATGACTTATAGAGGTTGTTCCTTTTACAAAATTAAATTAGAAACAATGGTCGTACAAAATTGAGACAAGTGTCACAAGAAAGGAAATAAATCATAGAATCTTATACTAGTGTGAATCATTCATATAAATTCGAAGTTGCGAGAACTTTGATAAAATACACGGAAAATTCGTAAAATTTTTCGGAAATAAACAACAATGGTTCTACGAAATCAAGAGAAGTGTCAAAAGAAAGGAAAATGATCACAGATTCTTATTTTAGTCGTGAAATATTGATATAGATCCGAACTTTCGAAGATTTTGACAAAACACACGGAAATTTCGTAAAATATTTGGGAAATAAACAACCCATCCCTTAGACAACTAAGGCCATTATTGAATGTTGATTTCATGAATTATCCGATATAGGTTCACGGGGATAATCAGTTCTTATAATGTTTACAAGAAATTTACTTAAAGTAGACTTTCATGACTTTTAAACAGTAGAATAAATTCATATTATAAAAATCATATTATATTATGTTATGTTATATTAATGAAAGAGATTCATTTAACACTGATGGTCATCGTTGTGTTACCGCAATAGTACACATTCAGAGATACATGATTTTGAATTAAAAATAACAAAAATACGAAAACTGAGCTGAACTTAGTATCGATGTTTTAAGGAGATTTCTGAATAGAAGCCTCTTGTGCATTATTGGGAAGGGCGAAGAACTTCTCCACGTAATGATTACATTCCTTTGCGATTCTATAAACGAAAGAATATTTCTCAT
>KZ309635.1:35850-50325 GCA_000376725.2 Ladona fulva
CTGTCCAGGAAGCCTTTAGTGATTGTTTCTATTAGCCGGAGAATTTGGTGTGTAGTTGCAAGTTGTTTTTGGAAGCCCATTTGCTCGGAGATGATGATTTGATTATCCTTGGCATGAGATAGTAGGCGGTTTAGAATGATATTTTCATACACTTTGGAGAGTGAAGAGAGTAGCGTTATTGGTCGGTAGTTTGCAGTTGATGTTGGATCCTTATTGGGTTTAGGAAGTACCACTACATGACCAATTTTCCAGGTCTCTGGGAAGTAGTTGATTTTTAAGCAGGCATTAAAGATATTGGTTATCAAATCCAGGAAGCATGGTATTTTAACCACTATTTTTAGGATTTTGTTGCTAAACTGATCGTGTCCAGGGGCCTTGTTGGGTTTCAGGCGCTCGATAATTGCTGATACCTCACTGCAGTTTGTGAGAACTGGATTGCTTGGAGCAATGTTTTTGAGGATGTTGTTTGTTAATTCAACTGCCAAGTTTTGGTGATAATCCTTTGAGTTGTCTGTCATAATATTGTTGAGGTAGGTAGCAAACAATTCCGCTTTCTCTGGGCGTTTACTAGTGAATAAATATAAAAAAAGTTCAGTGGCAGCCAGTTCGAGGATACTAAAGTTTTGTAGCTTCATTTCAGAGTATGCTTGAAGGGAACTCTAGGAACTCACAAGAATGCAAAGAAAACTAAAAGTTTAAATTCACCGTTGAGTAAATGCGGAGAGAAACATCCCTCGAGCGTTCATTCATTGCGGGCTTCCTTAAAAGAAAGGAAGCGGCGTACAGCTAGACATCTATCGGCCGGATGTAGAAGCTTCAGGACCGGTTCGGCCAAAGAAGGAAGAACGTAGCATTAAAAACTTCCGAGCACGAGATTCGGCTAAACATAAGAATTTGCCATAAAATAATTCTGTGACGCATAAAAAAGTTTTGCTCAAACGCAAACTCAAATAATGAGTATTTATACCACTTGACAATGAATCACTGAGGTTCTGAAAGTCTATAATTAGAGACGGTTTTTACAGAAGTTCTCGGTAGAAGTCAATTATCGACATATACCTATGGATGGGATGGCTATAGGGGTGCCCCTAGGGCTTGCGGGGTCCCAGGAAATTGTAGCCAGCGGGGCCCCAACATTTCGCTCGGTAGGTGTGAATAAAGTTGGTTGTTAGATTCCTCCGGTGATACAGCTTCTCCACTTAATAAAAGAATGTGATAAGATGATAAATTAACAACTTTTGTATATATATTCAGGAATAATTTTGTTACATATGACAACCGCAACTTACATTTTTCACATCCAATTAATAAAAGGGAAGGATACATAAAGAATAAAATACCTATTATTTCCCGCACCGCTTCTCGATGAAGATATTATGAAAAGATATAACAGAGATATGAAATTTGTAAATACAGATATCATAACATTTTCATCGTAATATTTGTGCGGGGCCCCTGAAGACACAGGAACCAGTGCAGAAGCCTCCATTACTCACCCCAAAGTGTGAAACTGTGTGAAGCATATGAAATTTTCATCATATTTTATGATGTTTTCATACGTATACATTAATTCTATGCGTATCATTAATCATTTATCACGATGAACTCGGAGAGAAATTCATAAACACATATTTGATGGGTCTGCGAAGTACTTTTAGCTCTGGATACTAAAATGTATGTACCATAAGGTTATAAAAGCATTATGAAAACTAATTTCAAAATCATCGTAACATGATCAAGCGTATCTTCGTGGAATTTCTTAAAAAGAAGGACACCTAGCAATTTCCAAAGCATACGTTTATTGAGAGGTTTCCTCAACGAGTTGAAATCTTCAAGTCTTCAAGAGGATGTCAACTCTTTAGATAAGAAGAAATATAGTTACGATAAGAAGAAATAATTTTGTTTCATGTAAGTTATTGACAAGTATTTTTAGCTATGCTTTAAATATTCAAATGTTTTTAAAATATAAAAAGGTTTCCACTGTACTCTCTTCGGACCCGCCCGGTTTGTTATCATTATCAAAATTTAGCCNAATAATCAATGAAGCCTAAACTTTGTAAAACTTGATTCTAGAGAGTGTGCAGAAGTAACTGTTCAAAGTTCCACAGTGACGAGATTTTAATGTGGCGACCGGTGACGAATTGCATACATCATTTTCCTCGTCAATTTACTTCATCAATTTATCGCTCGGTTGTTTTCCGTTATTTAAGTCTGTGACGAATATAAAAAGAGTTCAATTTCCTAGAAGACGGAAACATACATAATAACGATTTTCGTGTTTTATCTCATTGTTGATTGGACGGAAACGATTAACCCATTATTACTTTTACTGATTCGGATGTAATTCCCGATTCCGATTCCTGCAATGAGTAAAGCTCATTATATTTACTTACGGTTGTTTTGGGATAAAAATACTTAATGAACATAGTCTATTTATTATCAAAAAATTCAATTAAGAGAATAATAAAAAAAACTCTTATAATTGGTGTTAGATGTCCTTATCATTATCAAAATTTAGCCTTATTTGTACCAAACGTACCTTTCTCTATATCGATTTTTTATTTAAAACTATTTTATGTAAGTTAAAAACTGGAAGAAGGAGATGGTGTCACGATATAAGAACGTGCTCAATATCAGAGTTGTAGCCAACTTTATGGCCATACCTTATAAAAAGGCATATACAAGTTATACATAATATAATTTAATTCTGAATCTATGTTTGTGAAATCAGTGGAAACTTTTCTATATTTTATAATGGTTACTTCTGGACTGCTAATACGGTATACTTCTATTGGCAGAACATCCGACCCCAGATCGAGAGATCACAGGTTCAAATCCGGTTGCCCCCTATGATTTTCAAATTTACTCACATATGTTATCAATTTTACTCGGCTTTCTTCGATATTATTTATTGACTAGTGTAGTGAAGGAAGTGTACGTAGGATATGAAAAGTTATATTTTCATTTTTTGATAAATTTATCACTCTTCGTTTCTTGTGGTTGTCCTTTTTGTGAATAAAAGAGAGCAGGATTTAATGAACCCTTAGTTAGTAACTGTTCCGCTCAAAGCCTTCATCTTGTTATTGGGCAGTTAATAGATAATCAAATTCCATTATTCTCGAGAGGTGAGGGGAATAGGGAGACGCTTAATCAAAACTGAGACTTGAGTTCCAATTTCGGAGAATGCATGGATGATGGTGTACATCCTGAAGTTATATCTTGAGTATCTGCTGGACTCGATCAAAAAAATAAGGATTAGTGATCGGTAAAGTACTAGTCATTAAAAGTGAACCTTGGTAATTTTCATATCACATTAGAAAGGAATGCTTTATTTAACCGTGAATTTAAAAATTAAATCTCACAGTAATGAAACATTTTCCTTGCGATGTTGTAAACCAAAGGTCTCCTAAACACGTAAGGATTTTAATCCCTTGAAAAATATATTTTATATCGGTTGTAAATTGCTAAGAATCACATTGGATATTAAAATGATTAATCACTCACAATAAGGATCAGTATTCCTATTGTTAATTACGACAATTTTCCACGCAAACCGAGCATTTTCTCATCTTGTGGATGAAATCAGTAACCTCTTAACTTTAATTCCAGGAAAATAAGACCACCAGACACCACCAGGAAATTGTTTATTTTATTGCCTTGCTCTTCTGGAAATAGTATGCTTAATCTTACTTTAATAACTGATTATATATAAATATGCTCAAATCACTCTTAAGGTGCGTCAAAAAACTACCTCATAAATGTAGAGAATAATTTGAGTTAGGTAATAGTTAAAGAATAACAGAAATATATGTCATTTCTGATTAGGGTATAAGGAAGATAGATCTAAGAATATATGAATAATAAGTAATATTTTCGCTTATACTAACCTAGGTAGCTATGCTTTATGTGCGAGTAATTAGAGCCAACTGTAGCTTAAAGCAAAAATGTACAGAATATGGACGATTTAACAAGCCCACGAAATTTGAAACAGGAGTTGAGAGAGTGAGGAAAACTCCTGGCGAGAGTATGCATTAGAAATGTAAAATAGAAGGTGCTGAGGGGAGTGGAATGAGGGAAGAGGATTTTAGCTTTTACTCTGGTTTGTCAACGGATGGCACTTACGACGGAAAAGAAAAACTAATACTAAAACAAAACTAAGCAAAATCATCGAGGTGGAGCGAGAGTAGATGATGGAAGACGAAAAAGGAGGTTAAAGAAGGAAGGGAGCATTTTAGGTAAGGAAGAAAACAAAAGGAAGAGAGAGCGCTTTCAGAGAAAAACTTGGTAAGAAGAGTTCCAATTTCTATCTTAGCGTGTATAAAAAGGGAAATTTTGAAAGAAACTCCTCCACGGATAGATTATAGATAACTTTGAGGTAAAATTGAAGCGACGAGAACTTTTACTATTTATTGTTTCGTATTCCACGAACACTGCGAAATTAAACACTCCTAACACCTAAAGGGAGGCTATTTATATCCAATTTGAGTAAATACCGAGAATTTTGAGCTTACGAGGCTGCATTTTTAACTTATCCTTGAACTTCGGTATTACGTGATCATTACGTTGTTAAAATTACGTGATCATTACGTTGTTAAAATTACCTTAGCGATGATATGATATGGTATTTCAACGGATACCATTTTTCTAAAATATTTGACTAATGGAAAATCACTTCAAAACACCAGGAATTACTGAAAAACAAAGGAAGAACATGAAAGAATAGCATAGAAAGCTAGCGCTAAAGGTCTTACAAATGCGGTTGAATTTATAATTGGGTCATGCTTATAGTCTTTATTTCCAATGAAAACATGGAATTCATTGTTTTCTAGAAAAATGTCAGGAACTCGATAAAAATCAAACGTTTCCAAATGAACAAACTGACGAGGGCTAATTGTATCATCAAACGAAAAGCTTTTTTGTAGGAATTAGCCTATGAAAAAGGTTTTATGAGATTCAGCCAAAGCTGATACTTTGGAAATATACGAGGAGTACAAAAAACTAACACTACAAAGGGAAACAGCTACATAAGAGTTTGGAGGTTTGTACCGCTGTCGCACGCTGAAACTGACTACAAAACGATCGAGATATAATAAATGATCGAGATCGAGATCGAGATGAATAATCAATGAAGCCTAAACTTTGTAAAACTTGATTCTAGAGAGTGTGCAGAAGTAACTGTTCAAAGTTCCACAGTGACGAGATTTTAATGTGGCGACCGATGACGAATTGCATACATCATTTTCCTCGTCAATTTACTTCATCAATTTATCGCTCGGTTGTTTTCCGTTATTTAAGTCTGTGACGAATATAAAAAGAGTTCAATTTCCTAGAAGACGGAAACATACATAATAACGATTTTCGTGTTTTATCTCATTGTTGATTGGACGGAAACGATTAACCCATTATTACTTTTACTGATTCGGATGTAATTCCCGATTCCGATTCCTGCAATGAGTAAAGCTCATTATATTTACTTACGGTTGTTTTGGGATAAAAATACTTAATGAACATAGTCTATTTATTATCAAAAAATTCAATTAAGAGAATAATAAAAAAAACTCTTANAAAAATTGAAAAAAAAATATTTATCTATATATTCCGTATGAAAAGAGCGCATATGCAAAAAATCGCTGATATATAAATTATGGGAAAGAAAAAAATGCTACCAACACTGCACACTACAAGATACCAATATTTACAAATAGTGAAAGAGAAACTTTACCTCCAGCAAATTTAACGACCAATACATGTAACAAATTAAATAAAGGATTGCAATCATAAAAGTGGCAGCTTTCAAACCACTAAGTGTACACGACATATTGACCAAAGCAGAACATTACACGGATCCGGGCGCGTTCCTATTTCACATCAAGGCCCTCTGACAGGTGCTGCATGCCATGAATTTGCGCAGAGTGAGAAAGAAAAAGGGAGAGGAGGCAGAAATAGAGCTCATTGGGCCGCAATCTTACGCTTAGAAATCGAGGGGAAGATTAATTGGAGTGGGAGCGATGGCAGATTTTCTCAGAGGCACTCCTTGGGAGGCTGCGGGGGACCCACGGCACATTTGGGCCAGGATTTACGATGTCTGACTGATTGGGCGATCCCCTTTCCTTCCGACGCAGGTCGAGATCTCATTAGAAAGATATGTGGGCTTAAGGACTGGAAAATGTACTTTTTTAGGTCGCTCAAGTCACAGGAAACCGCGACTATTTTGGGCTTATGGGAGGGAATGAAAACGGATCGTCAAAAACAGGCGAAATTCCCCCGTTCTTTCCAAACTTAGTGAATAGACCTTATGGAACTTATTGTTTATGCTTGATGCTTTTGCCGTCAAATGTAATGAAAGCATTTCAAGTGCAGTGATCTGTAATTACTAGTAATCATTATATCTGTTAATAAGCCAATTATTAGTTCGGGAAATGTAACAGAAGCTGGAATTTAAGAAGAAGCAGTTTTAATTGATTCGCGTATCGAATAAATAAAAATAAAGACGAAGGAGTTTTGAAGGTAAACTCTGATGACGATCTTGCTATAAATGGGTTTGTATTTCATATAAGTCTAAAAAAATTCGTTAAATGACATTTTATTTTAAAATATTTATATCCCAATGCCCCCATAAACATCCTTTTAATGCAACATTATAGTGGTGGTTAATGGAACGAACACACATGACCATTTCCTAAACGGAAAGATTCGACTAGCCGCGATTCGAACCCAGGACCTTGGGGTTAGAGCGCTGGAGTTCTGGCACGCTAACCACTCCTCCAGCATATGCGATAAGTGTTACGATTTCTACACAAAAAATCTTTTATGTGATTTTTTTATTTTAAATTGACCTGAAGCTGACGCTTATGCGTGGAACCCGGGTTTCAGTTCTGTTATTACAAAATGTTCGCAGAAACCGAAACACTTAGTGCAGATTACTAAACGATGAATGAAATAGGGAGGGTCCACGAAGTGAAGGCTGAGGTAGTCGATTATAAAATAATTTATAGATACTAATTATAACTGAATTTGATGTACTGCTTTTATGTTTGAAGCGAGCCTTATAAGTCTTATTAATATTGGTGTTTGACTCCTGAAATGCTATTTCGCCTTGGATATAAATGATGTACATACAAATTACTTCCTCGATGTGAAATGTAGCGGCTCGTGATTGCTCTCTACTTTTCTTTATACTATATGTGTCCATCCATAGTATACATTTCATTCGGGATAGCCAAGTGAGCAGCGTGTTCGACTTCGGTGAAAGCGGTCCCGGTTCACACGTAGGCCTCCACCTTCGATTCCCGGTGGGGGCCTACGTGCGAAATAACCAAAGCAGTCGAAGCACTTTTAACAATAATACTACTATTTATTACTATAACTTTCATTATATGATTATTGCAACCGGGTAAATTGCAGTGTCTTCTGAAATTAATTACGAAGTGAAATTTATAAAGTTCAAATTCTTAAAGTTGTGATGATGGTTATTGTGGATGCCAACTTTTTCACTCACTTTGCAACAGACTATCTTCTAATCTGTAAAGTACATGACTCACATTTATCTCATTCTTAGTTGATATATCTGAGTACTCCGATGAACTTATGATTACTCCTTTTGCTGTGAATTGGTTGAAATTAGCAACCAGTTTATTCTCTGTTTTAATCATACAATTAAATATGCAAGATGTACTTTAAAAATAAACCAAATAAATAATTTATCACATTGAATTTGAACAGTAATTACACATTTTCACGAACAATAATCCTAAAGGAAAATAAATATGATATACACGGAGTATTACAACTCAGCATGTTGAACAAAATCTCCTCGGTGTTAGCTGTACCAGAATTTTGCGTGGTGATATCCCAACGTCAGCTTTTCAGACGACACTTTAGAAGTGACAACTTTTCATGCATTATGGATCTACGGTCATTTGTATAAGTCAGTGTGCAAGGTGGGTAGCACTTCTCATCGTCACGGAAATTAAAACGGAGGCTTTAAGGATGGGAACTATGGTTAGGGTTACAGGTCTGAAGATTCTAACCGGAGCTCTTCCCTAGCCCAAATGGGACTGTAGGAAGGACTTATGGTGAGCTTATTCCAATTCGAATTATTTTGTGGACAAAAAAAATTTCCGTTGGAGGAGTGTGTTGACTACGTTGGCATGAGCTTCAGCTTGAGTCATATTCAAAGAGATAGCTTCGCTTACGATATATAAGTATATAACCGAATTCAAGAGTTGCGCTCGCATTTCCATTACTGTTTAATGTAAGCTGTTCTCAAAGATTAAAACTTTGTTTTTGCAACTATGGTAGAAAATTGAATCCCACAACTGTTTCTGTGCAAAAGAGACGGATAGCTTACCTGACATCTGACATCGATAACAATGACTATAGGGACCCTTGAAGTCGAGTATCTACATAAATATTCTCTAATACTTCGAGAAAAATAAAAAAGGCACAATACTAGTTGAAAACTAATCTACAACCAATGAAAATTTGGTTGCTTGGAGAAAATACTGCTCCTCTCACATTCACATTTCACCTTTGCCAAGTTCTGTAACATGTCTTGGATAGTAACTATTTATGTGTATGCTTTTATATACAGTACGGTATATTTTGTTATTCCCTTTCAGATTTTGCTATGCTTTACATATGGTATTTTTCTATGGTCTACATTTGTTTCTCTTTCTTTGATTTTCTTGTGATTCTTCGTATGCCCTCGAGCAATGTGCTTTCAAAAAATTTTATCTTCGCATGAGACTGATAAAGCTGTACTTACCGTTTCTGTGGTCACACGTTTTCTGCAGATCACGGCGTGTTCAACAGGCTGCGAGCTTCCTTACTTTGTCGGAAACCGGATGTCTCTTAAAATATGCTTGATTCGTGTCCAGCGATCAGCAAGACTGAGTCAGCTGAGACAGCTAACGACGTCGAAAATTAGGAAAACCTGTAAAAACATTTCCCGTCATACGGATTTTTATCAAAATTTACCTTCGGGTCAAGGTTATAAAAGTGAGTTAAAATGAACGCGAAGAAGAAATAGTAACGAGAAGACATATTTACACTGATTAACGCCATCATTTTCAAATAACTTGTAAGATCTAAAATATATAACATCGGAATATTTGCATTTTTGGATTATACAGAGCTAAAATAGAAATAATCGCGGGGATATTTTTGTTGACTCGACTTTCATTTTCTTTGAGGGTATTCATCAGCTACTTAACCTTCCAGATGCTAATGCCTCACCAAGCTTGCTTTTCCTTGTCCATTAAACACAAAATCCCCATTAGAATTTTGGCTTTAGAGAGAGGTAGGAAAATGGCTTAGCTATCCACAAGTATCGAATGACGTGAGTTGTTGACTTTATTTTCTGCAAGTTTCAGAAACGGGATCTATGAAAAATTACCCCATTTCTTATTTTAGTGACAATGCATTTCATTACTGGAAATAGAGAGAAATTTTCTCTCATCTCAACTTCCTTCTACTTCCAGTCTGATTATTTTATTCCAGTAGAAAATATTCCACCTTAATCAATTTTTTTTTTCGTTTCAAGTTTTATGAAAAATGTGTAATTATAGTTAAAGTTGCCATCGATGAATTTTAGCGTTGTCTCTTTTCTGCAATGGAGGGAGTCTTTGCATGCAATTCGACAGCGCTTGGTCGGAAGCACAATGAGTCCGTCAGTAATAGTTTTTTTCTGCAGAAATGGAATAAATCATCATGTTTATTTTTGCATTCAGCTTAAAAGCGTGGGCTGTCAGACAAAAATTATAGTTCGAGTCGCTCGTTTATGCTCCATAAAGTTTTATAACATCCTTTATCTCACGCGGGAGCAGGAAAACAATCATTTCAACGCCATATGGCGCGAGGAAATGTATCCAGGAGCCATTAAGGATCGCAGGCTCTAATTAAGCGTACCACTATCTAGTATCTAATTACAAAGGTAATAATTCTCATTATGGACATCATGTTTAAAACTTTGAGACGAGGGACGTTTCCGAGTAGAAATAAATAATAAATATTCAGCTCGGTAATTAAGGCGGAATTAAAGGAGAAGAGAGGCTCTTTTCGGACCGTCTATCCGAAAATCTTCCTCCTCTCTTCATTCCTCTCTCTTTGGGCAAAAAAGCCCAATTTTCCTCTTCCTTGGAAATGTATTCGAGCCCTTTCCCCTTCTGACGAATTAACATGCGAATGAATTAGTGAAAATCAACAAGACCGTGAGAAACTAGAAGCCTCACACCGTGCTGACACCCACTTTTAGGAGGCGCGAATGCCTATTAAAATATCCCGGCTGTGGAGCTGATAATGGGATGGATTAAAAAAGAAGAAACGGAAATACAGTCTCAAAGAGTGATCTTTCTCAAGAGATCAGTTGCACTCCTATGCACTTACAATGAGGATGTTTATCTTTGAGAGGGTTGTGAGGACGAAATTTAGTTTGTTTAAGACTTATCAAAGTCTAATCAAGGAGGGGAATCACGCTAATTAGGGGGAATTGTTACATTAAAAATTTTACCTGTCTTAACTAACGTCGATAAGGGTAAGTATTCAGGAAAATTGAAACGAAGTAAAATTCGTCTCATGTTTCGCTGCAACAGGATTGGGTAGACTTCGAATTTGACGGAGTTAATCGCCGACTGTAAAATTTACAGATATCATCTTTCTTTATTCATCTCCATACCATTATGTAAATACAGGCAAGAAGTTAATCGGTTTTTGTTCATACTAACGCCAAAAATTACTCGTAACAAAAGAATTATGCGATGAACGCGTTCGAAGTTACATGGAATGGGCAATGAAAGGATATTACATCGAAATCTATGAAAATATTTCCGTAATATTTAATTTAGAATCTTTCAGTCATTCGCGATTGTACAGTCTTATTTTTTATGCGTTTACAGAATTCTAGTTTTCACTGAAATACCAGAGCGAATGATTAAATTTCCCATTTTATAACGTAACACTGAGAAGTGAAAGCCGTACGAAAGACTCATTACTGTACATTGTATGTTTTACGTAAACAGACTCCATTTACGTTCTTATACCCGAATTTTTGTCTTTCTTCTTATGTGAGTGCATGATAATGGATCTATGTACACGTATTTCACATGCAATCATTTTTCATTCCTATTGATGGGAAGGAAATCGGAAAACCTCTATATGAAGAAATTTCATACTCAATACATTGAAATATTGCCAAAACCATCTGAGCGGATTCGATCGTAACACGGAGTTACGGAGAAAAAATTGATTAGCATTTAGAAATGTTTATGAGCCTTCAAAAATAAAGAGATTTATTTTCCACTCCTGACAGAAATATTCCAAAGCCCGCTAAATCGACCCACTCAGTCCCTTGTATTATTCTTTCATTTCTAGCGGATAAAGCAATGAGGGCCACATGGTCGAATTTAGAAAAAAAAGTAGGTAAAGTCTGCCGTAGTCGGGACACGAAATCGGGTCTCCCAATTTCCGGTCGGTTGCTCTTGTGGATTATACAGGAACATCAATTAAATAATAAATTTAAGCAGTATTAATTGATTCTTAAATACCATATTTAGGGAGATCTACTCATTTTATTATTTCAATCAATGAGTATTTCTGTATTTATCATTATTATTTATATTTATATAATCATCTTAAAGGAAAATATTAACAGAAAGGAAACTTGAGTTTTGGAGAGTAAAATGTTCCAAAGAATCGTTTCTGAAATCGGAAATAAGGTTAAAATTTTCCCAATTCCATTGCCGATTCCGATACTCAAACGTGTTCCGATCTTTCCAATTCCTAAGTCCGATTAATTTTCCAATCACTAAATCTATCCAGGCAAGCAGACCAGGCAAATTTAATCTCATACTCGTTTCAGCGGAATATAACAGAATATTCCACCTATAACAGGCATTATAAAAGTTAGTTATGATTCGACGGAAATCTTATTACAGGCAGGGAAAAGATTAATTAAAATTTTGACAGACTTACCATTTGCAGTTTCTCTGTTAATTTTATTTCCCTCCTTTAGTTTCACCCGCAGTTTCTCATTCCCAGGCAACCATAATGCGCACTAAACGCGTTTCTTTGGTCTCTTACGCGACTCCCGCAATTCATTCAATTCGTGCAGAAAGCCCACACCCATGCGGTTAGCCAACGAATCCCACCAGCCTCTCTCTATCTCTCCCAAATCACAGCGCTCATCGAACCGTTCTTAAAACGCCTGCACATCCCTCGAATTAGGGTTACGGCATCGACGAGGAAACGGAATGCGTGCCTTCGGCAGCACATTTCATTACGGCGCACGACATTCTCCGAGCCATTAGAAAGCGTGTGGACGTGCTTTGCAATGAGGGTGGAGTCTTCTTAAGGTATTTATAGTCGCCTCCGAGTGCATCGGCGGAACCAACGAGCAGAAAAACCCCTGCACACTCCTCGCCTTCCATCCTCGCTTTCCATCTTCCATCTCTTCCCTCCCCTAATCCATTACCGGCCTCCCTATATGAGGAGAAAACCTTAAAAACCACCCTTTGCCCACCGCGTAACCGCCGCCAGACTTCCCCGTGCCTCGTTCGTCAATCGCCGCACCCTTTAAAATGATACGGCGCGTTTACTTCTCCCGATGCTTAAAACAACACCGAGTCTTTCCACGATCGGGTTTCATACACACGCATTAAGGCTGATTCTCCCTATTTTTACTCCGTAGAATTTTCTAAACGCTCCACACAAACACACGTCTAGAAATGTGGCTTATAACGAATCAGCGAGGAGGTGTATATGACTTCGCGTGAAAAAGGCAGGATATTTGTCATCGATTCGCTGATTATTCACAGATGTTCCTTTCATCTTTGGAAGAGCTAGGGGATGCCCATCCTCCATCAAAGCTTTGCAAGCATTAATTAGAGTTCATAATCTTGAAAGCAAATGATTTAGTTTTCGTTTCAAGGAACATGGCTTTAACTGCAATGAACGTGGAAAAAGATACCTTCCGATCAGGATATTTTAGCTTGTAAAGGAATGGGTTTAACTCCGTTTAATTCTTTGGAATTAAAGGTAAAATTAGCGTATCTGCTGGTATATCTATAAGAAACGATTGCAAATGTGCCAGTCTGACCAATATGAACCACAAAATATCCTTATAACGGTATTTAGTGGTTCCTATAAACAGGTTCATTTGCCATTGACAGATTGTTGCGTGTAGTAACCTAACGTATTCTACAATCACATACCACAAGCGCAATCAAGCCTCTATGGGAACTCTTTTGGCCATACGTTTTTCATTTGTACTATTTAATGTAATTTCAGAGGATGATTTCCCAATTTTATTTTTATCGGTTAATATATTTTCCTTAAAATCAGATGTTTTCATGTACACGCGGCAACGTAGTTTCATTTTTGAAGAATGGTAGGAACTTATTGCATAAATTAAAATCTTATGATATATGGTTGTAAAACAGTTCCATTAAATGCCAAGAATGATTGATTCAGAAATACATTTTACATTCGTAGAGAAGGTTTAACAATGATAATAACAGGGTCATTGCAAAATGAAATCAAAGTTATTGAACGTAAGCAATTCGCTCTGTCTCTCCGTTTTCCTAGATTTATTTCTTTCACGATTTCTTCGTGATATGTTTCTTAATACTCTTCCGGAGTTAATGCGTTTCATTGCAATGAACTTCTGTCTAAGGACCTGAGTAAACTTCATTCGCTGAGGGTTTATTTATAGGACTTCCTCGACAATTCAATCGTTCGCTATTATTATTTCAACTTTTTCCGGCATTTTTTGAATAGCCTTTTCCCTAGAGAATGAGTAGAATTTTTCTTTGGCACTCACATTCATTTATACTTTATAAAGAATTATACTTGTACTTATCTACGAGTAAATGTTAAATTGATGACCCCTCTCACTTATTACAGTCATCAGTCGCCTACATATATTACCCATCATGATATTATTATAATGTTTAAAGCCCTTGGGTCAAGATTCATAATTATTTACCAAAATAAGTCATTCAGTTTTTTGCTCTAAAAGCCCGTTTAAATCAAAGGAATGCTTGACCAAATCAGAATAATTGAAAAAATTATCTCATGTCCAGAGAAAGATAGACGGGTCCTTTAATTGTGAGGTTAGGACCACGTGGGCCTTCATTCCACCTAGCATAATACGTCGTTATAATATTTACAATGTAGTAATGAAAAAAGTTAACTAAAAGTAGGGCGTGGGAAAAATCTTAATTCTAAAGTTAACGAAGATATATCCCACGTAATAGGAAAACACAAGTGAAGGGGTTAAGAAAATCCGCAGAAACACGGTAAAGTAAAATATTGTTTCAAAAAACTGTTAGAGTTTTATTCGAACTACCATCGTCATGCTCTAAAATAGTATCGCAATATTTTAGATACATTTCTGTAGAAGTCTAAAGCGATGCTTGTGATTTCTCTAGCAACTGCACTTTTCATGAACAATTTAAGGATTTAATTCATAATATCTTA
>KZ309636.1:31514-58700 GCA_000376725.2 Ladona fulva
AGTAGTGGAGAACTGTTTGTTGCATTAAAGAAGGTTTCATATTGTGTGCATTATTAAGTGCTTCCCCAATCTATGCAGTCCTAGATGAAATCCTAGACCACATCAGCTCGTATTTCTGTTATGCATTGAGTCAAATCTACATATCGCAATCGTTCATTATATCACACCTTTTATAGTAGATATTGTTCGGGATATATCCTTACTCCGCAATATACAGTAGTGTATCCTGTTAGTTTTTGAGTAAAGCTCTGTGACTTCACTGCCATAAACGCTGACTTTATGGGAGTTTTTCTCTTAACGATATGGAATTCTCACCAATATTTGGGAAGTTAATGTAGGTCTTTCTGTCAATAATTAGAAAATGGATGCATTAAAATTATTTTAAGTTTATTTTTCTGTGTTCAAGTGCAGTGTGAGTGAAACGTCGCCATCCTATACCCAAAGAGAGTTTTGGGATTCGTTCGAAGTGAGGTCATAAAGGAATTTCGTAAGTAATTATGGGCATTGAATAACATTTTTATACATAAAAATGTTAAAAGAGGAGTAGGTATGTGATTTGGTTATTGATATGTTTAGGATTTGGTGCTGTAGGTGTTATGAGATTTGGTTTATTGATTAGAAATTCTGCTTACTTATTCAAGTTGATGTGACAAGGAGGATTACGGCGGAATGGCGAAATGTTACAATGAATTGAGTGAGGATTTGGTCAGAGCCGAGAGTATTGAGAAGCAGCGGATCAGAAATGTTATGTGGCTTACTAGAAAGACGGAAATCCAGAGGGTCGAAGCTATTGTTATTACCGCAATGAGTTGATGCGAAAGGTGAGTGGTTTATGAGAGGATTCTGTACAGTCTGTGTCCGTTTTCGTTTCTTCTCTATAAGCCCCATTATGGGTTTTTAAATTAAAGTCACCAATTAGAAGGAAATTACTTTGCTTTCGGTTTAAAAGATAAAGTTCATTGAATGCAGTTTTTAACTGGCAGGAGATGTATTTGCTATAGTATATGAATAGTGGGTTATTTTTCTTTAGAAATGTGACAATGATCTCGAGCGACTTGCAGATGAGATGATATGGATGCTATGGCTCAGTCCTTTCTTATTTTTATAATGATGGGTTGGTAAAGGCTTTAAGAAGGGGAAAGTTTAATTTCATAGAGGGCGATTAGATGAATTTCCTTCACAGAGGGAGTGGGTTTTTTTGGTGTTACCATTGCAGTTCCATGTGATGATATTGAATCGGTTTAAGTTGGTTCCCGCTATTGTAAGTAAGGTTTTAAGAAATTGCCAATGGTAATGGTGTTTTTTCCTGTTGTTGTGGGGGGAGAAATCACTTGGTTTAGAATGGAAAGAAACTATATGTGGAGGTCACCTTGCATGGTGGTGCATGCATCTGGGGGTGTTCTTGTATGGGGTTTGGATCATTTGTTGGGTAAGCTGTGGCCACGGAGGGAGATTGTCTGAGGTTTTATTTGGGTAGAGAAGGGTATAGGGAGGAGTTTTTATTAGAGTTTTTATGTTTATTGACGCGTTTTCGTAGCTTTTTCTGCTTTTCAGGGTGTGAATTAAATCCCTTAGAGTTTTGCAGTATCATATTTTTGCATGTAAAACAATTGAGAGGGTCACAAGTATTTTTTTTAACTTTTGCTAGATAAATGGGGGCCACCGCATTTCACGCATTGAGTTGAGAATTGCAGTAATTTCCGTGTGCCCGAGGTGTTGGTATATGAGGCATTGGAACGGTATTTTAGGTTTTATGGAATGTGTGATTCTGACTTTTACTCCTATTAAATGGTAGAGTGGGTTTATCTTTATCTACGGAGTCCTCTGCAGTAATTTTTAAGGATCGGAAAAGGGTTTTCTCTGTAGGGGCCGGGTTAGTTGGAGATTATATCTTTGGCAGTCCTTCTGTTGGTGCACATTTTTTCTCTACTAATATCGGATGTCTCCCTTTATAAGAATTTCATATTCTTCTCATACGTTTTGCATAAGATCAGTTTGCGCGTCAATTACATTGTCTGCTTTAGAAACACGTATGATTCCACTCCATTCGTGGCGTTCTAAACTTTCAGGAGGCCAGTGAAGAAGCAGCTTTCATCTTGGCGAGGAGGAGTGTTTCCAGAGGAGTTGGTGATGTCGTCTCGGAGGGTGGATGCCCTGGAGAATGGTTTGTAACTATCGGTAGAAATCTTGGATAATGCAATTGGTAATTGCGGTCCATATCTTGATATGAAAACTTTTTTGTTCCCTCAACTGCATGCAGTGAATTGAAAAGAAAAGGAAAATTACATGCATTATTACAGGAGTTTCATTAAAGGTTATGCAATGTTCAGTAAATTACCAAAAGACAAAGATAAAACTCTTCAAGATTGTGTAGAGCTTTCTAAGGATGTTTTGCAAATTACTAAAAAAATTGTCTGAAACTAAGTAATTGATTCATCATCGAATGATTGCAGGGTTGAGTGTTATCGAATGAGTTACTTACGCTATCAAACCTAGAATGTATTCCTTCTGTAAAATTCTGTACAATTAGTATTTGTACTTGTCATTAATTGTGATTAGGAAAGGATAATTGGTAGAAATATTGCGCATTATCCTTAAGCCACAGATAAAAAATAAACCAGTGTCAACTTAGAGAAAATAAATATATTTGTCAAACTAAATATAAGTAGAACAGAAAATAAATGAAAGAAAATATAACCACAAAAATAACACTTAACACAGAAATATAAAAATGTTAACAACATGGATGAACATTTCTTAAATTTTTTTTTTATTTCAGTGGTGTTCACAATGTTTGTATATGAATGTGTCCTGTATTTCCTTAATTCTGACTTCAGAATATGGCTGTTCCTTCTAAAAGCACTCCATCCTAGTTTCATTCTTAGATACACTACATTGATCCAGTTTTTCTCTCTTGTTGTAACCAGTTGTCCCAGGTAAATGCACTCTTAACAAACATCAACAGGTACCTCTTGTAGTAGGATAGATAATTGTTCTGTAAATGAATTATACGTTACCTTAGTTTTTAATTAGTTCATCTTGAGTCCTATATTCTGCCCAGCTGAGTTCAGTTTTTGTAGCCTTGCTGCTGGTTCTTCCCTTAGGTTGCAAAAAGCAATATATTGTCGGCAAATTGCACATCAATGATGTACTCCCTAATAATTTTTAGGCATTTTTCCTTCCTGTCTAAGGTATTGAAAACTTTATACAAATCGTCTGTAATACGTTCTACATTCATTCTCTTCTATATCCGGAAATCCTCTGGTTCTTCTTGCGGCATTACAGAGGCTGGGGCGTCCTTGTGGATACTGCATGAGAGTTGACATCTATTCCTTGTTTTCCCAGTGCTTCCAGTGTGGAGAAGGTACATACCGAGTCAAAGACCAAGGAATAGTCCACAAAGCAGAGTACTAGTGGCATCTCGTATTCGTTCATTCAGCTGATAACTTTTCCTGGTGTGTGAATGTGGTGCAAAGTGCTGAATCCTTTGCGGAATCCAATTTTTTGTTCTCCGAGCTGAACAGTTTCCAGGGATGTCTTCCACGTTCAGATATTACTCTCATGAACGTTTTGTATATAAAGGGTATGATTGAGATGAAGGCAACTCTATTCTTGTCTGCTTTGTAAGTATTTCTACTTAAATGTTTTGCAACTGAATGATAGAATATTTAAGATTAGTTTCAGCAAACAGAAAGATTTGATTCTCTTTTTCTTTAACGACGGCCTTTCCATAAATTGTAACTCCAACATCGAATTTGCATGTATTTTACTATAATTAACTTTCCTTCTTTCAGGTTGGTTCGATGTTCATGTCCTTCCCAGGGTTCAGTTTCCAATGGCACAGTTGACCACCCTCAAATCCACGGTGAGGTCACAATCCAGGGAGGATCCAGAATGTTGTCCTAAAATGTACTCTTTTTAAATTTCTCACTGTGGTTTCAAATATGTAGAGCAATTGTTCATATTTAAAAAAAGCTTTAAATTACTTAGTAATTTATTTTAAATGTACATTGTGTTTTTCTAAAAAGATTTTATAAATAAAAAACACTTGTGATTCCTTTATTATAATAATTATTTAACGATTAATAATGATAATTTTGAATAACACGAAACAGAAGTTTTAATATAAATTTTATGAGATAGCAACGATTAAAATGCAGCTATCAATTCCTAAGTATCAATCGTCATTCATTGAAGATAACTCAACTGTCCCATTATAAAGATTGTGGTAGTAGAGGGAACTAAGAATATAGGGTAGATATATGACTATGAATCCCAGGTTATCTAAAACCTGGAAATCGGAATGTATTGATGAACCTTTATATCTCCTATCAACATGAATGCAATTGAAATGAATTTCTTAGCAATGTAACCTGCAGAAATTATTTACATAGGACAGTCTGATGCTGAGAGGTAAATCGGAGAAATAGATGCAAAGACGAATCGATTCAAAATTAATATTTTCCACAATTTTATCGGAAGGAAATCAACTAGGGAAGTAGAATAATGCTGCATACACCACTTGCAATACTCCGAAAGACAGCTTGAAGGTTATATATTCAAATCCTTGGTAGCGTCGGCTGAGGCTTTGGCTTCACTCGAAATAAGATTTGATTAGAGCGCTCTTAAAATACGCGGGAAAGAAATCTAATTTCGTTAATCCTTTTTCGCATACTTCCGCTCATTTCCCGCTCTTTCTCGTAGTCTTACGTTAGCCGAGTGGTACCTGCGTTTGTTATCTGTGTTATTTACCCATTTTGTATCGTTTGTAACCATACATACACTTTTCAGAAACTGTAACACTACCGATTAATTGCACAAGTTAAATGTTAACCATTTTCTAAAGCTTTCCATAGATTTAGCTCTTGCATGTTTTAACTTGACTTGTGAATTGGTGTGTGAATTTATTCCCTTACGATTTTAAGCAGTGCTGATATTTTTCTTCGATATTTTCTTTCATTGCCATTGTATCCGTAGAGATTTGCCTTAATAAGATAATATTTACTGATTCATTTCTTAATTATTTCATCCCAGGCCCTCTTTTCGACTGCAGTGAATAGAATGTCATTCTCACAAAAATAGCAACGAGGTTAGACGATCTTCTTCGAAGAATAAATGGAGAGGATAAAGAAAGAAATCCACATCTGAAGGAAATATTGGAAACGTGGGCTCTCGGATATTTAGCTGCAATTCGAACGGAGAACGTCTGAGGTGGGCTTCAAGAGGTGGCCAGAAGGAGAGAAATTCCTCCCAAGGAACCTCCGAGGTGAAGAGGCAAAATTACTTCAGTTCAGTTAGTGCTTTTAGAGTGTCAGTGAAACAGTGTAATAAGTCTGTGCAATATTCAGTGTTCTTAGTGTTGAATGTGTCAATTACAAGAATATCTCAATACGGCTCGGAATCCAAATTTCATGGTAAGTTGGTCTTCCTCCTTTAACTCTGCATATTCTATGGTCTTAAAGAGATGCAGCATTCGGGCGATTCCATACAAACGACGGCACCCCTCCTTCGGAACAATTAGTAAGAGAGACCATACTGTGGTAAGGCCTTCATGAGCACCCTGATGGCTTGCATCTGGGAGTTGCAGAAACTTGTCCAAGGGAACGGGAAGTATCGTGTTATATTTAGATGTGGGTGACGCGACGCTTTAAAATTAAATGTAATGAAAACGTACTCTCGTTGACGGTCATAGGCAGTTCGTTATTGAAGCATTATATACGATATTTTTGATTCAGTCGAATTCGATTAGAAGCAAATATTCATCACAAAATATCTCGTAAATGCCGATGTAAATGCAGTAGAATGTTGGTGAATATATAAAGGATCATGTAACGACATGTATGCTCTCCAGAACTACTTAATTACTTAATTTGCATTCTCTGAGATTATTTTGTGAAATACTGCTTTTATTTAATATTCCAACTTCTAAAGATTCTCACCCTACATCATGAAGTTAGTGACGATCACCTCTTTTCCGTAGGAATTGTTCTGAAAGCACGTCTCCTTCGCTTGACCTCATCCAATTCCTGAATAAAACACTCATCGGCCATAACTCAACCCGATTCCAGAAGATGTGGGCTAAACAATGCGGAATAACATCGCTCACGAACTTTTTCGTCACTCCGACCAACTATTCTCTTAAGAAAGCCAAGTTTCTAAAGTGCTTTTTCGCATGTAATTTAAATGTGCGTAATTCACGTTTAGTTATGTGTGAGGTTTACTCTAAGATATCCCACCGATACCACTGTTGAAAAGTCCATACCACGGTCCTTGTTGGTACATTTACTATCTCAACAACCTTTGCAATTACATCCTTAAGTCGATTTGTAGATGAATTAGCATATAAATTTTCGTCATCAATGGAACGTTAAAAGTGGCCGAAAAAGTTCATTTAGTATAGGATTAATAATTCCTACATTTGTCCCTCTCATTGCTAGAGCACCATAGGTTGTCATGGGAAATATTTACTTATGCTTAGCTGGTATCTTTATGATGAACACATTCATTCTAAGTGATTTGCAAGTGAGAAGAAAAACAGTGGTGGGTATATGTTTTGGAACATTAAGCGAGCGAGGGGAAAGAAGGTATTGCTGTGGAATTTAAGGGAAGTGGGATCGTATGGAACAGCCCCTCGCATAGTTGGGATGGTTTGAAGGTTACCTTGGCCTTCATGTGAAATAGTAAACAGATTGGAACACCTTTTCCGTTTCCGTGAGGCAATGGTGCAGGCGAAGTTCAGCAATGTTCGAAGGAGCTTAGTCATTGCCTATGTTAGGATATAAATCTCAGTTAAATGTTAATATTTTTGCAATGTAAAAGGCATTAAATACCTAGATTTACTTAGAATTAGATAACGAAATTATATTTTGTGTTACTTTGTCTGTAGCTCTTATCATTTAATCCATTACATACCATCACAGTGAGTTGGGAAATAGAAATTTCACACTATTGCAAACTATTCTGTCATTTCCTTCACTATTTAACCGTTATCTTTACCGAAGAACTTCGAGAAAGTCCTATTTTGGTGATGAGAACAACATGAAGGTCATACTCTCCGTCAAACCATTAAAATGACTTGATACGATGTTTAAATTACTATAACTATAAATAGTTTGTAGGGAGTGAGCTTGATTAATCTAAGAATCTGAGGTCCTAATCGTCTATTTCACCTCCGTATAGATATATCATTTGCGGATATCAATGCGGTGAAGGATAAGGGATTTATGATTTCTCGTTGACATCGGAATGGATAAAGCAACGAGGATATACAGGTAATATAATAAGGGGTGATATCTCTTGAAACCTTCGTTGAGAAGAATCAATCAGCATCATAGCCTTCAAGGGATTGAAGATTATAATACAATTTATTGTCGAAAAATAATTTCTTTAGAAGAGAAATAATTTGCAAAATCGTATACAGTTGAATTCGGTGATGAAATAATTTTTCTTAATTCATTATTTTGCCTTCTGTTCGAAGTTATCTGCCATTCCTGTGATCTTGCTCTCTATTTCCCTCTTCCCCTTCAAAATCCTTATTACCGCCTGCATATGATGAAGGCTTTTCATAATTATAAGAATTAATGCAGTAGTCAGAAAATGGAAAGCAATTTGAAATAATTTATTGAGAGTTATTTCCTGAACGTGGAATATCGATGCAGTGATCATGTATATACGATATGAGTCTAGGACGGGATACTAACGAAAATTATCGATTAAATTTTAAATTCTACCTTCATTTCAAGAAGAGAGAAACCTCGATAAAGTGATACAGTCGAAAAAACAACGTAGTGCAATATTTGGTACACCCTATCAAGTATTTGATCATGCTTAGTTGACCTGGGTAGATCCTTGCCGTCGACACAGCCTCTGCCTCATCTCCACCTCTTTAATTTTACATTTTCAGCTCCTAGTTTCTGTTGGTCGAGAAAGATCGATCTTCTTCCTCAACAGTTGAATCTTCCTACCTCTGCTACTGTTACTGCTGTTTCAATATCTTTTCATTTGTTGAAAACTCTACTCCTTTGTCGCTATCTAATAATTTCCGTCTACGGCCCNTTTCTAAGTATGTTTTGCAAATTACTATAAAAATTGTCTGAAACTAAGTAATTGATTCATCATCGAATGATTGCAGGACTGAGTGTTATTGAATGAGTTACTTATGCTATCAAACCTAGAATGTATTCCTTCTGTAAAACTCTTTACAATTAGTATTTGTGCTTGTCATTAATTGTGATTAGAAAAAGATAATTGGTAGAAATAATGCACATTATCCTTAAGCCACAGATAAAAAAGAAACAAGTGTCAACTTAGAGAAAATAAATATATTTGTCAAACTAAATATAAGTAGAACAGAAAATAAATGAAAGAAAATATAACCACAAAAATAACACTTAACACAGAAATATAAAAATGTTAACAACATGGATGAACATTTCTTAAATTTTTTTTTTATTTCAGTGGTGTTCACAATGTTTGTATATGAATGTGTCCTGTATTTCCTTAATTCTGACTTCAGAATATGGCTGTTCCTTCTAAAAGCACTCCATCCTAGTTTCATTCTTAGATACACTACATTGATCCAGTTTTTCTCTCTTGTTGTAACCAGTTGTCCCAGGTAAATGCACTCTTAACAAACATCAACAGGTACCTCTTGTAGTAGGATAGATAATTGTTCTGTAAATGAATTATACGTTACCTTAGTTTTTAATTAGTTCATCTTGAGTCCTATATTCTGCCCAGCTGAGTTCAGTTTTTGTAGCCTTGCTGCTGGTTCTTCCCTTAGGTTGCAAAAAGCAATATATTGTCGGCAAATTGCACATCAATGATGTACTCCCTAATAATTTTTAGGCATTTTTCCTTCCTGTCTAAGGTATTGAAAACTTTATACAAATCGTCTGTAATACGTTCTACATTCATTCTCTTCTATATCCGGAAATCCTCTGGTTCTTCTTGCGGCATTACAGAGGCTGGGGCGTCCTTGTGGATACTGCATGAGAGTTGACATCTATTCCTTGTTTTCCCAGTGCTTCCAGTGTGGAGAAGGTACATACCGAGTCAAAGACCAAGGAATAGTCCACAAAGCAGAGTAATAGTGGCATCTCGTAATCGTTCATTCAGCTGATAACTTTTTCTGGCGTGTGAATGTGGTGCAAAGTGCTGAATCCTTTGCGGTATCCAATTTATTGTTCTCCGGGCTGATCAGCTTCCAGGGATGTCTTCAGACGTTCAGCTATTACTCTCATGAACGTTTTGTATATAAAGGGTATGATTGAGATGAAGGCAACTCTATTCTTGTCTGCTTTGTAAGTATTTCTACTTAAATGTTTTGCAACTGAATGATAGAATATTTAAGATTAGTTTCAGCAAACAGAAAGATTTGATTCTCTTTTTCTTTAACGACGGCCTTTCCATAAATTGTAACTCCAACATCGAATTTGCATGTATTTTACTATAATTAACTTTCCTTCTTTCAGGTTGGTTCGATGTTCATGTCCTTCCCAGGGTTCAGTTTCCAATGGCACAGTTGACCACCCTCAAATCCACGGTGAGGTCACAATCCAGGGAGGATCCAGAATGTTGTCCTAAAATGTACTCTTTTTAAATTTCTCACTGTGGTTTCAAATATGTAGAGCAATTGTTCATATTTAAAAAAAGCTTTAAATTACTTAGTAATTTATTTTAAATGTACATTGTGTTTTTCTAAAAAGATTTTATAAATAAAAAACACTTGTGATTCCTTTATTATAATAATTATTTAACGATTAATAATGATAATTTTGAATAACACGAAACAGAAGTTTTAATATAAATTTTATGAGATAGCAACGATTAAAATGCAGCTATCAATTCCTAAGTATCAATCGTCATTCATTGAAGATAACTCAACTGTCCCATTATAAAGATTGTGGTAGTAGAGGGAACTAAGAATATAGGGTAGATATATGACTATGAATCCCAGGTTATCTAAAACCTGGAAATCGGAATGTATTGATGAACCTTTATATCTCCTATCAACATGAATGCAATTGAAATGAATTTCTTAGCAATGTAACCTGCAGAAATTATTTACATAGGACAGTCTGATGCTGAGAGGTAAATCGGAGAAATAGATGCAAAGACGAATCGATTCAAAATTAATATTTTCCACAATTTTATCGGAAGGAAATCAACTAGGGAAGTAGAATAATGCTGCATACACCACTTGCAATACTCCGAAAGACAGCTTGAAGGTTATATATTCAAATCCTTGGTAGCGTCGGCTGAGGCTTTGGCTTCACTCGAAATAAGATTTGATTAGAGCGCTCTTAAAATACGCGGGAAAGAAATCTAATTTCGTTAATCCTTTTTCGCATACTTCCGCTCATTTCCCGCTCTTTCTCGTAGTCTTACGTTAGCCGAGTGGTACCTGCGTTTGTTATCTGTGTTATTTACCCATTTTGTATCGTTTGTAACCATACATACACTTTTCAGAAACTGTAACACTACCGATTAATTGCACAAGTTAAATGTTAACCATTTTCTAAAGCTTTCCATAGATTTAGCTCTTGCATGTTTTAACTTGACTTGTGAATTGGTGTGTGAATTTATTCCCTTACGATTTTAAGCAGTGCTGATATTTTTCTTCGATATTTTCTTTCATTGCCATTGTATCCGTAGAGATTTGCCTTAATAAGATAATATTTACTGATTCATTTCTTAATTATTTCATCCCAGGCCCTCTTTTCGACTGCAGTGAATAGAATGTCATTCTCACAAAAATAGCAACGAGGTTAGACGATCTTCTTCGAAGAATAAATGGAGAGGATAAAGAAAGAAATCCACATCTGAAGGAAATATTGGAAACGTGGGCTCTCGGATATTTAGCTGCAATTCGAACGGAGAACGTCTGAGGTGGGCTTCAAGAGGTGGCCAGAAGGAGAGAAATTCCTCCCAAGGAACCTCCGAGGTGAAGAGGCAAAATTACTTCAGTTCAGTTAGTGCTTTTAGAGTGTCAGTGAAACAGTGTAATAAGTCTGTGCAATATTCAGTGTTCTTAGTGTTGAATGTGTCAATTACAAGAATATCTCAATACGGCTCGGAATCCAAATTTCATGGTAAGTTGGTCTTCCTCCTTTAACTCTGCATATTCTATGGTCTTAAAGAGATGCAGCATTCGGGCGATTCCATACAAACGACGGCACCCCTCCTTCGGAACAATTAGTAAGAGAGACCATACTGTGGTAAGGCCTTCATGAGCACCCTGATGGCTTGCATCTGGGAGTTGCAGAAACTTGTCCAAGGGAACGGGAAGTATCGTGTTATATTTAGATGTGGGTGACGCGACGCTTTAAAATTAAATGTAATGAAAACGTACTCTCGTTGACGGTCATAGGCAGTTCGTTATTGAAGCATTATATACGATATTTTTGATTCAGTCGAATTCGATTAGAAGCAAATATTCATCACAAAATATCTCGTAAATGCCGATGTAAATGCAGTAGAATGTTGGTGAATATATAAAGGATCATGTAACGACATGTATGCTCTCCAGAACTACTTAATTACTTAATTTGCATTCTCTGAGATTATTTTGTGAAATACTGCTTTTATTTAATATTCCAACTTCTAAAGATTCTCACCCTACATCATGAAGTTAGTGACGATCACCTCTTTTCCGTAGGAATTGTTCTGAAAGCACGTCTCCTTCGCTTGACCTCATCCAATTCCTGAATAAAACACTCATCGGCCATAACTCAACCCGATTCCAGAAGATGTGGGCTAAACAATGCGGAATAACATCGCTCACGAACTTTTTCGTCACTCCGACCAACTATTCTCTTAAGAAAGCCAAGTTTCTAAAGTGCTTTTTCGCATGTAATTTAAATGTGCGTAATTCACGTTTAGTTATGTGTGAGGTTTACTCTAAGATATCCCACCGATACCACTGTTGAAAAGTCCATACCACGGTCCTTGTTGGTACATTTACTATCTCAACAACCTTTGCAATTACATCCTTAAGTCGATTTGTAGATGAATTAGCATATAAATTTTCGTCATCAATGGAACGTTAAAAGTGGCCGAAAAAGTTCATTTAGTATAGGATTAATAATTCCTACATTTGTCCCTCTCATTGCTAGAGCACCATAGGTTGTCATGGGAAATATTTACTTATGCTTAGCTGGTATCTTTATGATGAACACATTCATTCTAAGTGATTTGCAAGTGAGAAGAAAAACAGTGGTGGGTATATGTTTTGGAACATTAAGCGAGCGAGGGGAAAGAAGGTATTGCTGTGGAATTTAAGGGAAGTGGGATCGTATGGAACAGCCCCTCGCATAGTTGGGATGGTTTGAAGGTTACCTTGGCCTTCATGTGAAATAGTAAACAGATTGGAACACCTTTTCCGTTTCCGTGAGGCAATGGTGCAGGCGAAGTTCAGCAATGTTCGAAGGAGCTTAGTCATTGCCTATGTTAGGATATAAATCTCAGTTAAATGTTAATATTTTTGCAATGTAAAAGGCATTAAATACCTAGATTTACTTAGAATTAGATAACGAAATTATATTTTGTGTTACTTTGTCTGTAGCTCTTATCATTTAATCCATTACATACCATCACAGTGAGTTGGGAAATAGAAATTTCACACTATTGCAAACTATTCTGTCATTTCCTTCACTATTTAACCGTTATCTTTACCGAAGAACTTCGAGAAAGTCCTATTTTGGTGATGAGAACAACATGAAGGTCATACTCTCCGTCAAACCATAAAAATGAATTGTTAAGACGTTAAAATTACTATAACTATAAGTAGTTTGTAGGGAGTGAGCTTGATTAATCTAAGAATTTGGGGTCCTAATCGTCTATTTCACCTCCGTATTGATATATCATTTACGGATATCAATGCGGAGACGGATAAGGGATTTATGATTCCTCGTAGATATCGGAATGAGTAAAGCACCGAGGATATTAAGGTAATATAATAACGGTTGATATCTCTTGAAACCTTCGTTGAGAAGAATCAATCAGCATCATAGCCTTCAGGGGATTGAAGATAATAATTCAATTTATTGTCGAAAAATAATTTCTTTAGAAGAGAAATAATTTGCGAAAACGGTAAAAGTTGATATCGGTGATGAAACAATTTTTCTTAATTCATTGTTTTTGACTTCTGTTCGAAGTTATCTGCCATTCCTGTGATCTTGCTCTCTATTTTCCTCTTCCACATCAAAGTTCTTATCATCGCTGCATATGATAAAGGCTTTTCTTAAATAAAGGAAATTAATGCAGTAGTCATAAAATGGAAAGCAATTTGAAATCATTTATTGAGAGTTATTTCCTGAACGTGGAATATCGATGCAGTGAGTCATGTATATACGATATGAGTCTGGGACGGGATACTAACGAAAGTTATCGATTAAATTTTAAATTCTACCTTCATTTCAAGAAGAGAGAAACTTCGATAAAGTGATACAGTCGAAAAAACAACGTAGTGCAATATTTGGTACACCCTATCAAGTATTTGATCATGCTTAGTTGACCTGGGTAGATCCTTGCCGTCGACACAGCCTCTGCCTCATCTCCACCTCTTTAATTTTACATTTTCAGCTCCTAGTTTCTGTTGGTCGAGAAAGATCGATCTTCTTCCTCAACAGTTGAATCTTCCTACCTCTGCTACTGTTACTGCTGTTTCAATATCTTTTCATTTGTTGAAAACTCTACTCCTTTGTCGCTATCTAATAATTTCCGTCTACGGCCCTCTGCTTTCAACCCTTAAACATCTCATTTCTTACTTTCTCCCTCAAGTTTATCCAAGTCTACGTGTAATAATATACGGCCATTTAAAGAGTGTTTCTTGACCAACCAGATTTATTGATAAACAATAATGCGATGGTTGGTTATCCTTCGACCGGTTACATGTATATTGAGGTACTATGGTTTTATGATGGAAACACTTTAGCATTGGAGCAGCTGATGTATATATGTTAACAGATATATTATTAGCATAAATGTTGTTCCGTAATGCTTTAGGGGGCGTTTACTAGCAAGGGAAGGAGTCAAATTTAGTGCTATTTTCTTAGTTATAAATTGATACGTTTTAAGTTATACACTTATTGCGTAAAGGTGATATTTTTTTAATTTAGATTTTTAAATAAATTCGTTAGCTTAATAATATTAACACAAAATTTAATGTAAAAAGTTTCTCTTTTGAACTCAAAGCACTGCCGATATCAAATTTCGATGAAATGCTATTTTCTTAAATATTTATTCTGAATTATTAATGTAAACGTTTAACTCCGAAAATAGGTATAATTAATACTATATTTGGTAAACCTATCCGTTTGACTTTTAATATACCCATTAAATATGATGTAAAAAGTTACTCTTTTGACATGCCAAGACTACCAATGTCAATATATTATTGAATCATTGTTTTTTAATATCAATTTCAAACATTTAAATAAAAATATATCCTCCCAACCGTGATGTTATTTAAAAAAATTACGCTAAGGCATTTATTCTTCTTAGAAATAAAATGACTTCGAAAAGTGAGAGTGCAAACCCAATTCCACCATCTGTAATCTTTATATAATATAATTAGTCTTTCGTCATGAACTGAATTTAATATGTTTTGTTATTTTTCTGAACATCCCATTTAGTTTAAATTGTGGTTAATCTTCGTAATTTCAAAATTTTAAGAAGCATAATAATTCGTAACGTAAGCAAGCTGCCAACAAACTAACCCTTCGCTACACTAATCCAGAGTTGAAGTTTTTTTTCAATGTCGTCTTAAAAATGCAACACTGCAAAGACTCCCCCAACAATGGACAAGCTTTCGACGCCAGATCGGTGCAAAATAACGTAAGATGAGGTACCCAGAGTTGCAATGTATGAGCAATGAAGCAAGTCGGATTAGTTAAGAGTACAGTCGAGCGGGTCGAAGATAAATTCCATGAGTGATGTTACGGTGTTACAAGTTACAAGGTGTAATCAAATGATTAATTTACTATAAAAGGCTATAGAAGACAGGTTTAGAAAAGAGAGAGGCGATAAATGCGTCCACCCTGTTGCATGTCTTCCTGATTGTCTTTTGAATTGTCAACGATTCATTGTACAAGAATAATCGTTTGAAATTCTTACTGGTGGTCTCGGAAAAGGTTAAAGATTTTAATGTAATTACGATATTTGCGATTGTGTGCCGAACTTCTTAGGTTACTAGATTGATCAATAAAGAGATATTCCCGTACGTTGTTACTTTGATGTTGCTTCCCGAAACTGTTCGTCGAGAGTTGTATACTCCATTGAATCTTCCGGGTTATTCAAACAGCAGTTGCTAACCATAGGTTAAGCTAATTGAACCGTAACATCTTTAAAATCTTAATATAACTGTTAGAATTTACATATTCTTTCTTGTTTTATTGTCATAATACATGGAGCCATCAATCTTTGTTATGATAGTTGTCAGTAAAAATATAATATCGAATGTTACCAACTTCTTCGACAGTATTTGCTACCAAAAGCTTTAGGTTTAGACGTTGAAAGCCGACAGTACGGCAGGGGGTGTACTGAAACCTTACTTAATCCACGCAATTTTCTTCCCGGTGGAAAGACCGACCAGGAGTCACTATGTTTGTCAATGCCAATCGGAGATCGTTGTTTTCAATAATTGCAATGTATTTCCCTCCCGTCCTTGTTACTCTGTGACATTTCTATAGAATATTGAATATATTCATTTACGATAAACTACTCCTGAGTGTTATTCACCTACTTCAAATTTTGTTATCATATGTCCACTTTAACCAATAAATAGCTGTGAATTGCTGTCAGCATTCATCATCTCCATTTTTCATCGCAATTTCATTTGTTTTTTTACATAACGAAGAAATATTATTCGAGAGAAGGAGCTATCCTTGGATATTTGTTCTTTATAAGATAGAAAGTGCTTTGTTGCCCTTGACTGCGTCTTCGACTGAAATTAATCTTGCTACAAAGTCGCGGAAATTCAAAATATTTTCTACCTTATTATCCGTAGCACTTCAAGTTAGCATGAAACGGAAAACTGAGCGATAAAATGTAACGTTTTATTGAATTCTCGAACTCTATAAGTAGTGGAGAACTGTTTGTTGCATTAAAGAAGGTTTCATATTGTGTGCATTATTAAGTGCTTCCCCAATCTATGCAGTCCTAGATGAAATCCTAGACCACATCAGCTCGTATTTCTGTTATGCATTGAGTCAAATCTACATATCGCAATCGTTCATTATATCACACCTTTTATAGTAGATATTGTTCGGGATATATCCTTACTCCGCAATATACAGTAGTGTATCCTGTTAGTTTTTGAGTAAAGCTCTGTGACTTCACTGCCATAAACGCTGATTTTATGGGAGTTTTTCTCTTAACGATATGGAATTCTCACCAATATTTGGGAAGTTAATGTAGGTCTTTCTGTCAATAATTAGAAAATGGATGCATTAAAATTATTTTAAGTTTATTTTTCTGTGTTCAAGTGCAGTGTGAGTGAAACGTCGCCATCCTATACCCAAAGAGAGTTTTGGGATTCGTTCGAAGTGAGGTCATAAAGGAATTTCGTAAGTAATTATGGGCATTGAATAACATTTTTATACATAAAAATGTTAAAAGAGGAGTAGGTATGTGATTTGGTTATTGATATGTTTAGGATTTGGTGCTGTAGGTGTTATGAGATTTGGTTTATTGATTAGAAATTCTGCTTACTTATTCAAGTTGATGTGACAAGGAGGATTACGGCGGAATGGCGAAATGTTACAATGAATTGAGTGAGGATTTGGTCAGAGCCGAGAGTATTGAGAAGCAGCGGATCAGAAATGTTATGTGGCTTACTAGAAAGACGGAAATCCAGAGGGTCGAAGCTATTGTTATTACCGCAATGAGTTGATGCGAAAGGTGAGTGGTTTATGAGA
This sequence comes from Ladona fulva, assembly GCA_000376725.2. Taxonomy (NCBI): domain Eukaryota; kingdom Metazoa; phylum Arthropoda; class Insecta; order Odonata; family Libellulidae; genus Ladona; species Ladona fulva. The sequence continues at coordinate 48,434 of KZ309636.1, forward strand.
GGATTCTGTACAGTCTGTGTCCGTTTTCGTTTCTTCTCTATAAGCCCCATTATGGGTTTTTAAATTAAAGTCACCAATTAGAAGGAAATTACTTTGCTTTCGGTTTAAAAGATAAAGTTCATTGAATGCAGTTTTTAACTGGCAGGAGATGTATTTGCTATAGTATATGAATAGTGGGTTATTTTTCTTTAGAAATGTGACAATGATCTCGAGCGACTTGCAGATGAGATGATATGGATGCTATGGCTCAGTCCTTTCTTATTTTTATAATGATGGGTTGGTAAAGGCTTTAAGAAGGGGTAAGTTTAATTTCATACAGGGCGATTAAACGACGTTCTTCCCATAAATTGTAACTCCAACATCGAATTTGCATGTATTTTCTATAATTAACTTTCTTTCTTTCAGCTTTTTTCGATGTTCATGTCCCTCGAAGGGCTCAGTCTCCAATGGCACCGTTGAAAACCTTCAAATCCACGGTGAGGTCACAATCGAGGGAGGATCCAGAATAGATGGGCATTTCACGGAAGGCCATACCGTGTTTGAGACAAGACCTTGGCTTTGTACCATCCTTGTGTCCGGAATACCGCTAGATGTGCTTAATCTTTGCAATCACTTGTATCTCAGGGAGCCAACTTGGCCATCTTTTTCACTAAAAGAATACTTATGTGGTATGTGAAATTGTTGAACCTTCTGGGATATTGTCTTTTTCTAAAAGAAAGGGTTTCTGTGTTCTTCCAAAAGCATTTTTTCCTGATTTTACATGATTGTCAGTTTTCTAGATGCTTTTTTTTGTTGTAGAGACAGAAGATTATATATATTGTTCACTTTTGTACGGAAATGCAGGAACTCCTGCCCTGTTTTGCCTTCACAATTTTATGATTGACTTTCCACAGCTTATTCTCAGACTATTGGCATAATGCTCCATTGACCAATATAGAAACACTCCAAATGTGATAATATCTAAGCTTCTTAATGGATTAATTTAATTTGTAAGCAATATTCATGTTCAGACTTTATGTTGATGTTTCCTTTTACCAGTAGATTTACTAACTGGATGAAAAATTATTCTTTACTCTTACAATATTATAAATTTTTTTTTTCAAACTTTTCTTGATTATCAAAACTATAAAATCCACCTAATGATTGAAACTATCAAAAGAGTGAAAGGCTATTAGACTGCGTATTTTTGATTATTAGAATTCTGCCTACAACCTTTTTTTAGAACCTTTTCAACCTGCTATACACTGCAAATTTGTGGGATCTTTCATTATAATTATGGTTTACTAGTGTAGAAGTCTGAATAGTATAGTATATAGAATAGTAGTAAAAGTATGACTTCAGCTCAGTGTGAACCGCATTCAAGTCTCTCTGTCTTTCAGTCATTCAAATCTCTAAGATCTCCAACCTCTATTTGTTCATAGATCTGTTGGTTCTCGGATTTATATGGTTTGAGATAAGGGCGTGGATTTGGATGAAAGGAGGATAATGTTTAACAATGTGTGAGTGTTTTGTAGTCATTGCTTATATATGTGTAAAATTTCAGCCTATTCTCAACCAAGTTGCGAAACATGAATCTACAGCTTTAATATATATATATATACTTATTTATCTTCTTAACTGCCCAAAAATGGTACCCTTATATCACGTAATATCTTCTTACATTTATGCACGAACATGTGCCAGTTATCTGCCAGTGAATCCTCTCATCACTAAACATTTTTCATAGAGTTTCTACTCAGGTAACTTTCTACTGCAAATAAGAGTGTCTTTCTTCAATATTGTGTCAGCCACACCAATATCATTTTCTTGTCAGTGCTGTATCCGAGAATACCTACTCTCATGTTACTCTAACAATAATTAAGTAAATATCCTTTCTCCCCTATTCTACAACCTCCCTAGATTTACCATTTTCTCTAACTTATGGTCAGACCCTGCTGGTTGTGCAAAAGTTCCTCACAAAAGTCTCTCCAATTTTGCTACACCTTTATGCTGGGTCAAAGATCCCTTAAAAAAATCATGAGCTTTCCTTTGATTTTTACCTTTCCAAAAAGTTGTCCTAAAATTTTGTCTCGTTTTGAATTTCCCACTGTTTGTGGTACATATGTAGTGAAAGTGTTAATATTTTAAAATTTTCCCAGATTGTTATATTTGGAATTCAAAGTGGAAGAATATTTTTGTAGCATGCCACTAGATTCTGAGTAAATTCCTTTTGATTTTCCTTTAGGTTGTATTATCTATATATTTAGAAATATTTTGTTTGCATTTCTTCAAGTTAATTAGTAATTCATTTTGAATGTACATTGTGTTTTTCTGAAAAAAATTTATAAATGGAAAACCTTTGTGATTCTGTAAAGTATTCATTATTAAACGATTAATAATGATAATTTTGAATAACCCGAAACAGAAGTTTTAATATACTTTTTATGAGATAGCAACGATTAAAATGCAGTTATCAATTCCTAAGTATCAATCGTCATTCATTGAAGAATACCTCAACTGACCCTGTCCTACGATATTAAGATAAGTATTACAATAAAGGAATAAGATCAGAAAATCTTATTTTAGTTATGAATTGATCATACAATTTCGGAATGTAATCACAGAAAAATCGTAATATTTTGATAAATAAACATCCCAGCGCTTTTACGATCAAGGCATTTGTTTAGTGTTAATGTAGTCAGTTATCCCTTAGAAATGCAGGGACATAATCAGATAGCATACTTTTCCACGATAAATGTACCTAGAATAGGTGGGTTACGATACCAATAAAATGGGTTTAAGACCAAGGCATTCATTTTCTACAAATTCACTGCCCATGGACTACAAATTAACACCTTTGAAATTCAGATCGCCATTTCACATTCTCTTCGTGTCGGCATGGAATTTTGGCGCCCTTTTGGAATAATACGATCGTCTCCAAAAGTCCGAAGAACGCAAATGGTAACTGAGGAGCTATGAGCAATGTTATGTGTCGAAGAGTTTTGTTCCGATTCTCATAATCTTCTGAAATACCATTTACGTGTTTCAGAGCTTTCAAGACGAACGAAATATCCGGAAAGCGCAGCGAAAGTGCAGATAAAGACCTCGTGGTTTCATCGAGGACGTTCTAATGGCGATTTACAGTTGTGTAAGTTTCAAAAAACAGCAATTTGTGGTTGATGTGCAGTGATTCTTTGAGAATGATGAATATTGTGATTCTACTGGATATCACCATCACTGTGAATGTGCTACGTAGGAGTGATTGGCTGAAATTAGAGTGAAAAAGTGTATATTTCGAGTCTGTGATGGCCGAGGAACGAAACTTCAAGACGAGTGTCCTCACGCCGTTGTTCTAAGAGAAGAGAATTCCTTGCAAAAGCATTCATTACCTACAGTGATACAAGATTCGCATGTAAGTACACTACATGTGCTCTAAAAGTAGTTGCCAGTGTAATGTCCAACTTTACTTCACAAGTTAACAGTGTGGCATTGAAGAAGGTTGTTGAGGCGTTGAATATGTTGATATTCCAAAACGTTTAAGATCGTTGGGTTTCGTATGAATTCACGAATCTTCATCAAATCTCATCCTAATCATTTCATAGTATATATACAACTATATTCTTCAAATTCAACTGAGGTTTGATCAAAATTAGGTTTAACAAAATCGTAGCTTAAACATTAGCTTTAGAATCTAGCGAGACAAAGAATTCGTTTTATCCTGTTTTATATTAAAAACACCTTGATTTGATTTACCAAATTTATAGAGGTCTTTCAATAAAATCATCGGCTCGATTGCAAGTCTAAAAAACAAAAGGGGATTAAAAACCTTATTCTTTTCGCTGAATCAGAAAACTGTAAGTTTTCCAATTCCCCTTATACAATAAGCTTTAAATTAAGGTTACAAAGATTTCACCAATTAAGTGGTCACACGTTTTCAAAGCATTTTAAGCATGACATTTAAATAAATGTTATTTACGGATTCTGGATTCTTACACTCAGCTTGTTAAAAGTATATATATTTTTAATAAACGCGAAGATAGTCTCTTCTCATATGTTTAGAGTATCCTTCAGGGCAGAATGGCGTACAAGTATTTTGTTACGATGTTTAGAATAAACTTTTAAATTACGTAATTCAGTATTTCAATTCCCTCGTGCCTTAGTTCGAAGAATATGATTTGATGTGCGAAAGCAAAACTTTAATAAAGAAATTCTGAGGGAGGAAAGCCATTTTTATTCTTCTAAATGCTGTGAATCACCAGTTTATCTCTAATAAATATCATCGATTCAATTAAAGGAATCTTTTCATAAATATTAATAACTTAAGTAACGAAAAAGAGCATTTATTTCAGTCGATGCGCTAATCCCATTCTTTTGTTTACTGGCGATGACGAGAATTCAAATCTAATAAATAGTTAATAATTAACAATAATAATTTAATAATTCTTTTATGCAATCATATTATACAATAAATGAATTTTTATATTTAAACATTAAACATATAATATATATTTCTCATTCTATTAAAATTAAGATGTATGAAAAATTTAAATTCCAGCTCTTCGCCAAAGTTACGTAAAGTTTGAAAAAAAAATTCGAATAAATTAAATATTAACGAATCGAACGAATATATTTTAAAATTCGTAAAAAGTCAATCCTGATTAAATTAAATGGTATTTCAATCGAATTAATTTTCTGTAAAATTATTCGAACGAAAAGTGGGCGGGGCAACGGAAAATTTATCAAATCCAGCCAATCAAATCGCAGGATTCGTAAATTTACGTTATCGACATGAAAAATTACTCATTTGCTGCCTGAATTTCTGGGAGAGAGGACGTGTTATCAATTGTTGTTGGAGGAACCGTTGAGATTTGAATGTTGTCCGTTACGTTTAACTTTTGACTTAGGGATTGGAAGCGAAGTTTTAAATTTATACGATTCCTTCTTGCAACAATTGTATTAAATATATTAACGATTATTTAAAAAAGAAAGAAAGATTTCGGAGACGTCAAGATACCAACTGTCGTCAGCCAGGATTTCCCACTTATGGTAAGTTGCATGAAATGCCTTGATTTCTGATTTCTTAAGTTTAATTATTACTCAAATGAGTATCGTAATTCATTACAAGTTCCTTATTTCATTTATATCAAGGCTTCATTTATTCCATGGTCAATCATTTATTTGTTTTACATTAGCTTCGATAGGTTAAATTCTGTTAGTATTTGAGAATCTCGAGAGAATGTAACAGAGTTAAGACAGTGTTGATCAAAGTTTTGCTTCGTCGGCGAAATTTATCTCCCAAAATCGTTCTCTTGTTACAATTCTTACTGCCCTTCCCGTATATGTTTCACCGTAGACGTAACGGTCGTTCTAATTTGAATTTCGCGGAATATATCTGAAAGCTCGTCCTGAAAATTCACTAGTTTCGTGAGTGGTGGTTATGTTACTGTAATATTAAATAATATTTGCTATTAATTGCCGGAATCAAAATCATTTAACTAATTTAGTGATAGTGGTACGTGTGGACTTACGCAGCTGTGTATCGGCGAATGCGTAACGGAAATCGCGATTGGAAATTTCTCCTATTTCTTCGCGAATTCCTCGGCTTTGCAATAACATACTTAATTATTAACGTAGGATAAGAGAATTTTGCTCTTGAGATAATTAAATTTAGGTAATTCAACTGTCATTTGCTTCTTTATCTTAACGCATGACGATCGCCTCTCAAGGAATAGGTAACTAAGTTCAGTCATCTCTTGAATCTTAAGCATTCGCATTTCTTTTCGTAGCGTAATCTATTTTCGATCAGATAACTCTTTTCCTTCGAATCTCCTTTAATTTGATTCTCATTGGTACTTAGAAAACTTTTTCTGTATTATGTTCGTGATTCGTAGAGTTCAACGAATGTCATAAATTTAAATTATTATCTTTTTTGACCGTTGCTACATAACGTGAACCTTAGAGAAAGAGAGAATACTGTTGCGAAATTAATTTCAATTATTACTTCGAAATGACAATAGTGTGATTTGTTAATGCCCGTGGTTGTACATAACATTTCTGCCCATGTTAAATTAATTGATATTTTATTTATTCAATATGTTTTTTCCAGTTTTTTGGAAAGTCAGCTACTCCCTCGGTCGGTGTTCTCTCTGCGACGTGTGAGTCACTCCTTTTGGAAAATAGAAACGACGTCGAGAAGGATATTGTGTTGCGAAGGCCGAACTCAGGTAAGGAGGCTTTAGGTTCAGTTGTTTTCGTCATAATTTTCTCTACATATCCTCATCTTGTGGATTTTGAAAGCTTATGCCATACCCAATTGAGAATGTTTGCATGAAATCACGAGAATTTTATTCTTGTTATTAGAACATTGTCTACTGTAACGTGCAATTCAGTGACAGGTTTGAAGTTATTCAATTAGGACTGGTTTAAACTAGAACGTTATTATTAGGAAAATTAGAGGAAAGGACCGCTTAGTAAATTAGTAACTGTGATTCCAGAAATGTATTGAAATGATCAGACGTGGGATTTTCTATTCCATTTTTGTCTAGCTTCACTGAGGGTATTTTGATTCAATGCTAGGTTCATCTTTTCAGCATTTAGAATATGATATTTTTGCATTGTTACCATACGATTGTAACGTAAATTACTTAATTTCAAAAAACAGGAGTTCTTTCGCTAACATCAGAAACTTTTAAAAAGCTTTAGTTATCAATGTAACATACCGCAATTAGTTAATATCTGTTTTTCGTACTCAAAATATTTAAGTAAGTTAACTTAAGAAAAAGTATTGGACATTAAACTGTTAGTTTTGATATTTTATTTTAAGCAAAAGATATCATTATTAACACATCAATTATGATTTAGGTTTCAATTAATAGACCCGATTTAGGACAAATTAACATTAAAGAACCATTGCAAGCGCCTATTGCTTATTTTCTACCCAAAACTGGATTTAAATATCGACTCGATTGCTAAATAGTGGGCTTTTCGTCGTGGTGAACATTTTTCAACTGGAATTTCCCAAGACATAATTAAATGAACTCCTATCCCATATATATTTATTCATAGCACGTGAATATTATTCGAAATATTTCGATTCTTAATTATCACTTCCGTCAAGTAGATTTTTATGCCTTTCCATGTTCCTTTTCCTTCTTTTTATGAGAAATTGTGGTAATTTAACATACATTTTCTTCTGAAAATGCATATGAGGTCATCTTTGGATGATCACTCGATATCTTGAATTGCTATTCCAAATGAAATGAGAGGTAATGTTATCAGAGTCCGTCTTAAGTTTTTCGCATCTCTTCAACAATTTGACAGAATCGTTAACTTCAAATCAATCAAACCGGAGTAAATAGACAATAACCACTCATTTGTGACTCGGGGTTTTTTATTTAAATTTCCTTCCTTGAATCTTCTTTGTCCCTATGGTAATTGGTCATAAATACCCTCAATATTTCTGCAATAGAATTACTGCACTCAAGCACCAAAATTTGGAGCGAATCTTTCCAAACATACTTTTTCGGATTTGTATCATATGATAGACTTTATCAGATTTTGTCCTTAATACTTTTATAAACTTTCTTACTTTTCTAGTGGCTTTATAACATGTGATTTACAGCAGACCTAACGTTCATTCTAATTTCAATTTCGCCGAATAGTTCTGAATGCTAGTCCTAACAAATTCAACCGTTATGTAGCTCTGATAGGTTATTACTATTGTAAATATTATAATGATAATTTTTATCAGTTGTCGGAATCATTAAACAAATTTTGTGTTACTATTTCGCGCGATGTTTCGTAGATATGTACTCTTGGACCGTCTTGAGGGAAATGGTTTCGTGAATCCTTCGCAGTTCTTCGCAATTAGTTACTCTTTGTAATAACATACTCAAACACATGCAACAGAAGGTTAAAAAATCCCTTTTGAGAGCAATTATCTATGATATGTTATATTGGCCCCTTTACTCTACGAGAATGATCTGCGAAATAAAAACTAGAACAAATCGATTCAGCTGCTATTATTTTCGGTTTGGAGATAGAGTCATAGTGCATGCAACCCCCTGCCACCTGCCTTGACACTTTTATAGAAATTTACATTATATTCCTTTGAAAGGAAGGTAGAAGACATTATGTATAAGTACTTACTTCATTTTCCCTTCCTTTTGATGCATGTTTTCTAGACGCCAATGTACACTTTCTCTTTCGTATTTCCTTTGGCTGTGGCAAACGACAGTGAAACTTATTTACAGCTGTTTTCTTCTTTTCAATCCCAATCGATGTTTTGCTTTCCCTTTCTGTTGTTTGGATTTCTTATCAGATAAGCGACCTTTCCTAATTGACCCGTTAGATCCGATATTCGCCTTCGCCGACCTTCAGTTCATTTCCATTCGTTTTCTTAGCTCAGGGCCGTCGTTTCCTTTTGCCTTTCAATACTATGACTTGAACTTTATTCTGAATTCGTATGTAGAAATCTTCAATTACATTGAATTTAGAGCATTGCAATTCGGTTCCATTATAGATATATTTATTTTCGCAAATGCTCTTTCGCGTCTTATGATATGAATACCTTCTTTGCCTTAATACGAGTAAGAGATTTCGTACTATCAGCTGGTCAGCCAAATTTCACTTACCGATACCTTTAATTGTAAATAAACAGATAAGATTTTTTGTTCATGATTTCAGTTCATGGGCAGCTGTGCTTGGATAAATCGTAGAGTGGTGAAAGGCTTCATCTAAGCGATGAACTTTGGAGGGCTTAATTTGATTTGTATAATTGTGTATGTTGTATTATTATTGTATGATTGACAAGAGTATTAGTGTATCCGAAAGCCTCATTGTTTTGTGTTGTATTTTTGGGTGAGGGTGAAAATTACTTTGTCCAAATCTTATGACCGGAATATAGTTCTATTTGTTAGATTATTTAAATAAATTGAATGGAGGTTCGGGATTCTTTAAATCATAGACAGAGCCTCGCCGTCCTATGTGTGCATGCGGTGCATCACACCCTATCGACGTACCCCTAATGCCTATCCCATTGTCAAATTAGTGGAGTAACATTAGATTTCGTGACTCAGTATAAATATTTATAACTCATTTTCAGATGTAGTTTATAGTTTAAAATACGTTCAAGATGTAGTAGGGTCAGCATGTATGACTTTGAGGGCTATCCGTTTTAGGCTATGCATATTTAGGCGTAGTTAATAGTGTCAAAAAGTTATATATTTTTCAGTTCGTTCGTCCATTAATTGAATATTGTTGCGCAGTATGATTCTGGAGCTAGATCGAGTAAAACGCAGAGCTGCTCGTTAAGGGAGATTACAGTTTCGATGGCAGTGTATGAGAAATGATCACAACCCTCGCCTGCGAATCTCTTAAGGGTAGTACTGTTTGCACAACGAAATACGCAATATCGAATTCGTGTACTAAGCGATTGCTGAATCCAGAAGACTAAGAAGTTTCGCAAGATTTCAGGATCAAGGTGATAGCTATAATTGGTGTCTTCAGCTACCTCAGTATTGGTTCGTTGTTTTCACACCAACTGCCATTCGCAGTTTGCTAGGTACTAATATAAATATAAATGGCATTTTACTTAAATCATTTTTCCCTTCTTTTGCAGGTGAATTCTGAATCTGGACCTCCTGACTGATGTACACATTGTGAGTACTCAAAGACTTTTCTATTTACATTCAACTTCATTCTTCTTAATCTTCAATTGCAATTAAGATACCATATATAATGAGGCTGTGGTTTCAGAAATAATTAAGAAATTGAACTTTTCAGACCATAAGCTCAGTGTAGAGGATACCTTGCTCAAATCTCTCATTTAAATCTCAACATAAGTTTTCTTTTGAGTAAATATGATCAAAGTCATATTGATATATTCACATACTGTAATGTCTGAATTATACAGAACAAATTGTGACCTTTCTGGTGCCAATTTCTATTTGAATGCATTGGAAAGAATCGAGTGGTGGCTGTAGCATAGAAGTGCATTTACATGTATTGACCCCCTGCTCTGTAGGGGGCGATTGAAGTCATGCATCTCTCGTCCTTAGCCTCGTTTGAGGCCTATAGAGGCAGGCATCTCTTTCAGGGGCCTTTCTTTCACCTTCTTCTCCAGCGGTGAGCTAACTCAGTTCTCACTTCTCAGCTGGTCGATCTTTCTCTCTATAAGGTCGGAGCTTGCTCCAGGACCTGTGGCAGAGGGCTCCCTATGCATGAATAGGGATGAACCTCAATGCACGTCACAAGGGACTGGGGGGGTCCACTTCTTAGGGCTTTAGGT
>APVN02032968.1:0-50854 GCA_000376725.2 Ladona fulva
ATCTCTGACAATCTCCTCATTACGCTATATTTTTATTCACTTCGGCAAAGTCTCACCGTTTATCATTCAAAAATATGAATGTAGGATAGACATAAATCTACCTCTTTTTCTACGTCTATGACTTTACGTATAAACGATTTTACTAAGCGCATGATATAGCTAAAGGAAACTAATCGTGCATATTTCTTACATTTTTTAATGTCTTCGCAAGTTTTTGAAGTTTTCAGCGATTTGCGATTACGTTATATTAGTGTTAACAGAATTACAGAATGAATATGTTTACTTCATAGATTAATGGATGCATTTATATCCTCTTCGTTTCGAAAACGTAGTGAAGAAGCAACTTAAATGCAAAAAGATAAATCCGTGGGTAACACGAGTTCTGATAATTCATGTACTTTTCTTTCACAATTAATCTAACCGTTAGAAATGTGATGTCTAGTAAATTGTATTTTTTAGTGAACTTAAAGATTCTCAAAATAAGAAGGTAACAATATAAAAATCAATCTCACAAAAAGAATTTCCGTTTTAGCTATAGTTCACTCAAATTTTTCTCATGTTTGGGCAGAAAAATTATTATTATTAAATTCATTGGTTAATAGGAGAAATGCACTATTCCATTTATCATTTATCCATTAATTTACCGCCGCGGTGGACGAGTATATATAAGGTTACCTTGCTAGCGTTCCAAGGTCCCGGGTTTGAGTCGGATTTTTCCAGTTAGGGAATGGTTGTTTGTTTTTATAAATAATAATTATTTAAATGGATGTAATTAGAATTATCTTCCTGTATCCATTAAATAAGTTACTATTAATGTAGTATTCATATTGAGCCAAAGCTAAATGGATTTATGAAAGCTAAAGATTAAGGCTTAAAAAAAAAATATATTTATAGGACAACTTAGAATATTATTTTTGGCGCTACCCCAAAAGAATATATAGGAAGTGTTTCAATAGAAAAATCACAAATGGATTCAAAGTTGGAAATAAAATTTTATGGATAATTTATAATTTGCGATCGCTAACATCATCTCCAGTTCTCAACAAGAATGAAAACCATACAAGAATCTCTGATGGAGCCAGACCTCGTATTCCTGAAGGCTGGATTAAAAGTCTTTCTAAAATATCTTTTGGCTGCACTCTGATGCACGTGCACAGCCTCTATGGGATGAAGTAGTGAACCATCAAAGGGTATTTCTCCATCTTTTCCTTTCCCCACTGCGAGTTGCCATGAGTCACGGATGGATTATTCCTGGCGCACTTTCGCAACGCACCGTAAATGCGCGGGTGAAATCGTGACTGTGGCAGAAATAAAAATGTTCGCCGCTCGAAACCGCCGTACGTGTATCCCTGGTTTGGTATGCAACCCGCAGTAAGGCTTTTTCTTTCGCCTTTGCTTTTTCCGCGTCTCCTCTTCTCTTCACGGCGCCCGAGAAAAACTGCAACGCAACATGAGAAGAATGCAAGTCCTTTCTCCTTTCCTCCGCGAAAAATGAACTGCGTCACCATGCCTATTATGATTCCACATCATCAAAACTATAAACATTATCAAAGTTTCTACTGATATCTGGGCAGTAGCTCATTGAATGGAAAAGAGTAAAGGTGACTTTGCAGATTAAGGCGTGCGCCTATACTTTTTATATCCGTTGTTCCTTGGGGGTAGCTCATTATCCTATTATATGCAAAAAGAAGAATGCTCTGAGAGCATATGAAACTAGATACATCGGCAAAATTTTGTTGTCGTGAAATTCATTTGATATATTCTGTAACATACAAATAAGAACGAAAACATTTTTGAGGAATGATACGTTTTTTTGAAGAACTAGAAGTAGTCCAACTTTCAAACATCGTGCATTAATAAACAACTTTCAAACATCGTGCATTAATAAACGTTTCAACTTTTCAGGGAATTATCGAATTCTTACTCATCTTAAGTCTCAGCTTCGACTCCGAATCTTTCTCATTAAGTACGTAAACATCTTCTTCAAACTGGCTTTATTTCTTTTGCAAAACTAAATTAGAAACTGCGGCGTGCAAACTCGAGAGATGTGACATAAGAAGGAAAATTCAGTGTCCGTTCTTTATTTCTCAACATAATTGAGTTTTTGAAGCGAAATTATATTCCAAATTCTCTATAGATCAGCGCTGTTTGAAAATCGCCCTCTAGGTAAAATGTTTGGAGAATGAACGTGGGAAAATTCCCAAGAAGAATCGATAAAAAAATCAATTTTATCGCCCTTCAGCAAAGTACACACACTTTGGTGCAAATTAACATCCTCTATCTACGTATGCATAAAGCGATAGAAACGAGGAGAATCACGGCTTTGGACCGTCTTAGTCCTTAGGGGAATGGCACCATAGGTTATTACGTAATTATTACTTTAATCGAGCTAAATTAACAACAAGACAAGAGAAACAGAGTGATGATCACGTATTAAAATATTTAGATTACTGAGACTAATATGCCGCATGGATGTGAAAAAANATCACAGTGGCCTAAAGAATGCGTTAGGTCATGAATTAAATGGAAGAGGAATCTTTTAGTCTCAAATCCCTCAAATAAAAACGATCTATTATTATTATTATATTATTATGTCCAAACTGCTCTGAGTAGATTATTACTCTTCCCAATTGAAAATCTTCTCCAAAGAATATAGTGTCACATGAAAGCTCCCAATATAAAACACGCAATGTCCACTTTAAACTAGAAAAAGTTACAACAGTGTTAGGTCATTGTCTGGTCTATTTACTTTTACTCTATATAACATCAACGTTGTGAGATTCAAATGATTCCAGCAGTTAAGGCGATCTAAATGCTCCAAATATATCTAATTGTAAAACATTTCAGTGTTTATAGAATTACATGTGTGAAAAGTTCGAAATTTGAAAAAATCACCGTTCATGAATTGTACATCATCACACTAACAGCTTCACTTTTACATAAAAAAGATGTTAATTTCAAATTCAAAACCGATAATTTCAATTTCAACTAAAAATTAAAATTATGCTACTCATCTACCATGCCATGCCGCAGATATAGAGTTGACCCGGATTCGAAGAATTTAAAACTTAAAATTATAGCCATTCCGAATCAAATGAAACAGTTAACGAGTGAAACGAGATGTCACTTCCTTTAGCATTTTCAACTATATTATTTAATTTTCTCTAACTCAAAATCGATCGCAGAAAGACCTCTCGAATCTAAAAGCAAGAAGGTTTTCCATTCACGTAACATCTAGACCGTCTTCCCAGAAAGGGAGCAAAAATTGGAGGATAAGCCCCCATAACCACATTCTGTACTTCTTTCCTCCCAACGCCACCCAGTTTTGCGGTTCAATCTGTCCAGGTAATTGGATGGTCTGGATCCATATTCATTAGAATTAGAAAATCGGCCGCGACGCTCTCTAGGGACGGGAAGAGAATTTTTCTCCCCTACCACAATCACTACTCCCTTGAAAAAGCTCGCTTTCTACTCCTTCGGTACGTTTTGGTACCGTCGGGAAACACAGATTTTACCTCGACTCCGCAAATTTTCGCAAAAACTTTTGTTACCTCGGTATTCCAGCCTTCAACGACGAGTCGCCATTAAGAAAAGTGAATTGATCGCTCTTAACTTAATTAATCGGATGTCCCGAACGTAATTCGAGGCGATTGATTCCCGGACCAAGTTCTAGTCGTAGTATCGGATTTTATGGAAGGACCTCAGCAGTGCAATTCAATCGATGCGAATTACTTCGCGCAGAAGGCCGTGCGATAGTTCGCATTCCGTGCATCGGATGGGGAAATATATGTCTTGCACAAGATCAACAATGGTTATCCTGTAAAAAAAAGAAGTTTGGAACACGGCTGTTCATGAATTAGAGGTTTAAAAACATTCCGTAAGCCGTCCTTCGGCAAGCGGAACTCGCGCTCAGAGACAAACGGAAAGCTCCGGATTACCGATTTCTGTGAAGGCCCAATGATCATTTCGGAGACAGTCTCCATTTTCAGGTGGTCTCCACTAAGGAATTGCACTTCTTACTTAGAGGGACACTTCCTTTGTGGAGACTTTGTGATCATTGGGCCTTCCCAGAAATTGGTAATCCGGAGCTTCCCGTTTGTCTCTGAGCGCGAGTTTCGCTTGCCGAAAGACGGGTTACGGAGTGTTTTTAAACCTCTAATGGTTATCCTGACCAACGATAGTTAAGTTTTCTAAAACTAACAGAATATCACCAAAAAATAACAGAAAATGACCATCCACGTACCGGAATCCTTAATAGAAAAAAATCAAGAAATAGGCATGCAAAAGGTAGGATATATACCTTTTACAATTTTTTTTATCAAAGACATCCGGTTTCGGCAATACAATGCCATCGTCAGCCTACAATAGCCCCAATCGCCAGGTGCGTGACCTGACGATGGCACTGTTACGGCGAAACCGGTAGTTTTTAATTTAAAAAATTCGCGAAAAAGTATATATCCTTCCTATCTCGTGGATTTCCACAACAGCTTGGCCGCCTCCGTAGATTTTAAACATGCATACGTTTAAACATACATACTTTGAGCGAAACTGAAACTTACAGGTATTTGATAAGTCACGAATATTAAGGATGTAAAGAGATAATGCAAAAAATGAAATAAAATAACCACAATATAAAACTGAGGGGAGACGAATAATACCTATATTTTAAACACAAATGGGAAAAATAAAAATCTAAAGAATAGGACAGTTGCAAACATATGCTTAAAATCAATATACACTGATTAATTCGGTAAATATTATCACCAATTATTTGAAAAATAAAACATACACAATATTAATTGAATTTCAAAATAAAGCGCATTTTTGAACAAATTTAATTCATATTTTTCATAGAGCTTGAAACCTCGAAAACGTGCACTGAGGCTCCCCAGTTCAAGAGGTTCTCATAAGTTACCTATGGATCCCAGTTTAATCAGGTTTTCGTATTCCCTGCTCTATAGTATAAAAGGTTAATGAAGGACGTAAAAACCTAAGGACATGTACTTGGGGCAAATAATCACGTTTACATTATTAGAAAACGCTGTAAGGTGGCCGCAGCTCTTCGTTCTCCTATGTCGCTTTCACCAGGAATCCAGCAAAGACTCAAAACCGAAGTGAGAAATGCTCATGTTTGGCCATCGAATAAATGATCTGAAGCTTGAACTTACGCATGCGATGAAACCTTTTTCCTAGGTTATCTCATCCATTTATTGGTTACTCAGCACAACACGTGGCTGATTGTGCATATTATGAAAAGGCCCGTAATTACCTGTAAGCCGGTCGATTTTCAGATATGGTTCGTTTCACACCAAATTACGGCAATTAGGATGTTTGTCGATGAAATGGGGTTAAATCATTCGAGCGAGCCACGGTTCCGTCGATCGTGAATATTCTAAAATTTCTTTGATCCACGGCCGAGAATGAATACTCGCGAATAAAGTCTTTATTGGATGTTTCGCGAGATATTTTCGCATTCCTTTTGCGATCGAATGCTTCGATATAGTGCATAACGCAAGCGTGTTATGGGAGGTAAACTCCCTCACTTTTCCTCGTAACCATTTTACGCTAGACATGGCAGATTTAATCACACAGCCAGAGATACAATTACTTTGATGTCATGGTGTCGAAAATCCGGATCGAGTCGCTTTTATTCTCCCTGTCTTTATTTTCAGAAGTCAAGGTAGCGCTGGAGGAAAAGGAAAAAAATGCCACTGCGCCAGCGAATATGTCTTGATTGCATCCAGGGAAAATAACAGGAGGGAAGATTGGGAAAAAGCGCATTGATTTTTGAGATCGTTAAAAAATTTTTCTTGGGTCGTTTTGAATACGGGAAGCCCCGCCGTTTTCTTCATATAAAAGGCGTAGCTCAAAGTTCAAAGGACGAGAAGGTTAGCTGTGATGGATTCACATAAGGCTACCATCCGTGTCTAAGTGGTATAGTTCACCTTTACATGGAAACTACAAATGCTATCCATTTCAGAAAAATACGGTACAATTAGGAAATGGGTAAGGTGACTTGGCACGTTAAGTCGTGCATCTAGGAAAATTCCCAAGGAGAAACGGACATGAAAAAAGTCTGACGGAACCGGGACTCGAACCCGCGTCTCCCAACTGCAGGTCCCGGTTCCGTCAGACTTTTTTCATGTCCGTTTCTCCTTGGGAACGGTACAATTACTTCGTATGTAGCTTAACACATACAGGTCTTTGGCGTAAATTAGTCACGTTAGAAGCGGTTGATACTGCTGAAGATCAACTATGCGTATACATCTTAGATATCAGACACCTGTGCCCCATTATTTCTTTTATTTTACTTCTACCTGCCATTGAAACCCCTCCCATTCGGTATGAATCCTCGATCGATCGGGTCATTACTCACTTATTTTATAATGTTATTAATGTTCACCCTATTTCTCATCAATTTCTCGGCGGCATTGGGGCCATGAGTTCGAATCCTAGTTCAGGCATGGTTGTTTAAAAAAAGGTTGAGAAAGAGTTAGTGGTACGAGTTTTCCCAAAAGACTTGTTTAATTAGAAATGGCTTGATTATTGGCATTACCAATTTTCAAGCTTTATCATTTTTAATAGTGGAAAGTTTTCTTCCACAAGATGACGATGATATCTTGAATCTGTAAAGTAATGCTGATTTACGGATATCAAAATACTTGGTTTTCCTAAAATTAAATAGGCCGTCGAATCCGTAAAAATTTGAAATCTCCATACCTAAAGACGACTATGAAAATAACTCTGACAAGTTTTAAAAAATACTTCATTCACAAGAAACAAAAACATAAGGCACTGACAAGGTGGACATGTCCGACAGCGTAAAATTTAACTCCAGTATTTCTACTTTTATCTTTTAAAATGATTCGTGAAGTAATTAATTAGAGTTTTAAAGCTTATTTGAATTGGAGCGCTATTTTGGCGTGGCGAAATCATGAAGCTCGACCAGGAAACTGCAGCTCTCATTTGATTTCTAAAGGCTCCCAGAAGATTAAAAAGAGAAAATATATTTCACGTAGGCCATTTGGACGTACAATTCTATAATAGCTTTCAGCTATGTGAATTATTCAATGAAAGTTGAGAAGAAATTTAAAATGTAATTTGAGATATATGTTCCCTAGCGTTCTGAGGAAATTTAAAGAAACTTTTACGATACACTCTTAATGGGTAAAGTTCTATGTTTGAATATTTTTATAACATTTTCTTGTGATTTTCCTGCTTCTATTACGCAAGCTTTCTAGCTCCTTCGCCTTTTAAATAAGGCTCACTTGATTAAGGGATACAGTTTTCGCTGCTCCTAGGGAATTTACCAAAATATTGAAATATTCAAGAAATCACCACTAGAAGGATTTCCGTCTTTCCTCCGCCGAACATCTTAAAGGAATTAATATGCAAAAACTTACTAAATATGATCATTATTGCTGATATGTACAACAGAGTCTCTGGAGAATATTATACTTAACTATCTCACCTATCAGATATTAATTCCGATGTATAAAAGATATTGCAATTACCTTTCTCGTTAAACAAATGGTTAAACTGTTGATAACGTGGATTTTTCTTTTCCAACACATTTATATGTATGTATTATTAATATAAATATGTATGTATTATGAATTTAATATTTTTTATCATCTCAATCATAATATTTTAGTGTATGTGAAGTATTTTAGCAACGTTTATGATGCTGGAGGATTGTTCTTTTGACGGGTCACCAATTCAAGCAGATGATTTTCCGTGTAAGTGAATGTATTAATGTGACAAAATAAATTATTATTATTTACATTTCATAAATTCGTACTTCCAATTTCATTTCAAACAATTCATCACCAAATTTAAAATACATATATCGGCATTTGAAAGTATCTTAATCATGCGAACATTTATATTGAGGTAATCCTATAATGACGTTTTACATTTGATGAAAATGAAAACTTTCTTTAATTCAGCTCATTTATAGTTCAATAATAAAAATAAAGAGAGAGAGATAAAGTAAGAGAGAAAATAAGTCCTAGTAAAATACTAAATCAAACTACCGGGTTCCAAAAGTGGTCCATTTGAACCACCAGAAGTCTGAACTAATCGTCAAGATGTTTAGATACTTATGAAAGGAGTTCGACAGCTAAGATGTATTTATTTATAACAAAAGTCTTCATTCCTCAATGTCAATCAGGACACATACAAGATATTCAACAATGCCCTACATGCAATAAATATTATGTACATCAATATTGACGTATTTATTGACTATTTATAACTACGTGGAACTGATGATATTTGATAAAAAACAGAGTAAACCATATAAAGAAAACATAGAAGTTCTCCCGAATAAAAGCTCGGAAATAAAGTGAAGGAAGAAGGGAGAAAAAGTGAATAATACGTCCAATTATTTTCGGCCTTTTTTGTAAACGTACGATAGAGCGTGTCTGACACAAAAGAAACCTGGGAAGTCCCTCAATCCATTCCTCAGACGAGCCCTAATGTATTTAAACATAAAAACACGTACACACAACACCGGCGGAGCTGAGGGGCGGGCAAATTTTACCTCGCTCTATCCTTTTCAGAGGCAAATTACACGAGGTCCGATTTCTCTACTTCTGCGGTCTGTATCCTCTTTCCGACTGCCCTCTCGTGTTTTATTCCGAAGGAGGTAAGGAAAGGGGAAAAAGCCAGGTCACAGAGTAGTGGGCATTCACGGTGCGACACCTCGTTGGAGGCCGGGGAAGGTGAGTGGCTTCCTCATGAACCTCGCTCACGTCCCTTACAAGCGACCCTTTCATGCGTCACACATTAGTGGGGTAAGGGAGGCAGTTGTTAAGTTACATTTTAACGTCGGAGGTCATTAATTTTTTTATAGTCAATTCTCGTTCTTAGACATTTTGCCAACCACACCACAACGAATTCATTCTAACAACTATATAATGTCACTCTCTATTTTCCAAATAACAATGCGAAGATGAATAAGCAAGATAAAATAATTGCAAATTAGAACTTGAGTAAAAATTACTAATTCGTTNTTGTAAAACATTTCAGTGTTTATAGAATTACATGTGTGAAAAGTTCGAAATTTGAAAAAATCACCGTTCATGAATTGTACATCATCACACTAACAGCTTCACTTTTACATAAAAAAGATGTTAATTTCAAATTCAAAACCGATAATTTCAATTTCAACTAAAAATTAAAATTATGCTACTCATCTACCATGCCATGCCGCAGATATAGAGTTGACCCGGATTCGAAGAATTTAAAACTTAAAATTATAGCCATTCCGAATCAAATGAAACAGTTAACGAGTGAAACGAGATGTCACTTCCTTTAGCATTTTCAACTATATTATTTAATTTTCTCTAACTCAAAATCGATCGCAGAAAGACCTCTCGAATCTAAAAGCAAGAAGGTTTTCCATTCACGTAACATCTAGACCGTCTTCCCAGAAAGGGAGCAAAAATTGGAGGATAAGCCCCCATAACCACATTCTGTACTTCTTTCCTCCCAACGCCACCCAGTTTTGCGGTTCAATCTGTCCAGGTAATTGGATGGTCTGGATCCATATTCATTAGAATTAGAAAATCGGCCGCGACGCTCTCTAGGGACGGGAAGAGAATTTTTCTCCCCTACCACAATCACTACTCCCTTGAAAAAGCTCGCTTTCTACTCCTTCGGTACGTTTTGGTACCGTCGGGAAACACAGATTTTACCTCGACTCCGCAAATTTTCGCAAAAACTTTTGTTACCTCGGTATTCCAGCCTTCAACGACGAGTCGCCATTAAGAAAAGTGAATTGATCGCTCTTAACTTAATTAATCGGATGTCCCGAACGTAATTCGAGGCGATTGATTCCCGGACCAAGTTCTAGTCGTAGTATCGGATTTTATGGAAGGACCTCAGCAGTGCAATTCAATCGATGCGAATTACTTCGCGCAGAAGGCCGTGCGATAGTTCGCATTCCGTGCATCGGATGGGGAAATATATGTCTTGCACAAGATCAACAATGGTTATCCTGTAAAAAAAAGAAGTTTGGAACACGGCTGTTCATGAATTAGAGGTTTAAAAACATTCCGTAAGCCGTCCTTCGGCAAGCGGAACTCGCGCTCAGAGACAAACGGAAAGCTCCGGATTACCGATTTCTGTGAAGGCCCAATGATCATTTCGGAGACAGTCTCCATTTTCAGGTGGTCTCCACTAAGGAATTGCACTTCTTACTTAGAGGGACACTTCCTTTGTGGAGACTTTGTGATCATTGGGCCTTCCCAGAAATTGGTAATCCGGAGCTTCCCGTTTGTCTCTGAGCGCGAGTTTCGCTTGCCGAAAGACGGGTTACGGAGTGTTTTTAAACCTCTAATGGTTATCCTGACCAACGATAGTTAAGTTTTCTAAAACTAACAGAATATCACCAAAAAATAACAGAAAATGACCATCCACGTACCGGAATCCTTAATAGAAAAAAATCAAGAAATAGGCATGCAAAAGGTAGGATATATACCTTTTACAATTTTTTTTATCAAAGACATCCGGTTTCGGCAATACAATGCCATCGTCAGCCTACAATAGCCCCAATCGCCAGGTGCGTGACCTGACGATGGCACTGTTACGGCGAAACCGGTAGTTTTTAATTTAAAAAATTCGCGAAAAAGTATATATCCTTCCTATCTCGTGGATTTCCACAACAGCTTGGCCGCCTCCGTAGATTTTAAACATGCATACGTTTAAACATACATACTTTGAGCGAAACTGAAACTTACAGGTATTTGATAAGTCACGAATATTAAGGATGTAAAGAGATAATGCAAAAAAATGAAATAAAATAACCACAATATAAAACTGAGGGGAGACGAATAATACCTATATTTTAAACACAAATGGGAAAAATAAAAATCTAAAGAATAGGACAGTTGCAAACATATGCTTAAAATCAATATACACTGATTAATTCGGTAAATATTATCACCAATTATTTGAAAAATAAAACATACACAATATTAATTGAATTTCAAAATAAAGCGCATTTTTGAACAAATTTAATTCATATTTTTCATAGAGCTTGAAACCTCGAAAACGTGCACTGAGGCTCCCCAGTTCAAGAGGTTCTCATAAGTTACCTATGGATCCCAGTTTAATCAGGTTTTCGTATTCCCTGCTCTATAGTATAAAAGGTTAATGAAGGACGTAAAAACCTAAGGACATGTACTTGGGGCAAATAATCACGTTTACATTATTAGAAAACGCTGTAAGGTGGCCGCAGCTCTTCGTTCTCCTATGTCGCTTTCACCAGGAATCCAGCAAAGACTCAAAACCGAAGTGAGAAATGCTCATGTTTGGCCATCGAATAAATGATCTGAAGCTTGAACTTACGCATGCGATGAAACCTTTTTCCTAGGTTATCTCATCCATTTATTGGTTACTCAGCACAACACGTGGCTGATTGTGCATATTATGAAAAGGCCCGTAATTACCTGTAAGCCGGTCGATTTTCAGATATGGTTCGTTTCACACCAAATTACGGCAATTAGGATGTTTGTCGATGAAATGGGGTTAAATCATTCGAGCGAGCCACGGTTCCGTCGATCGTGAATATTCTAAAATTTCTTTGATCCACGGCCGAGAATGAATACTCGCGAATAAAGTCTTTATTGGATGTTTCGCGAGATATTTTCGCATTCCTTTTGCGATCGAATGCTTCGATATAGTGCATAACGCAAGCGTGTTATGGGAGGTAAACTCCCTCACTTTTCCTCGTAACCATTTTACGCTAGACATGGCAGATTTAATCACACAGCCAGAGATACAATTACTTTGATGTCATGGTGTCGAAAATCCGGATCGAGTCGCTTTTATTCTCCCTGTCTTTATTTTCAGAAGTCAAGGTAGCGCTGGAGGAAAAGGAAAAAAATGCCACTGCGCCAGCGAATATGTCTTGATTGCATCCAGGGAAAATAACAGGAGGGAAGATTGGGAAAAAGCGCATTGATTTTTGAGATCGTTAAAAAATTTTTCTTGGGTCGTTTTGAATACGGGAAGCCCCGCCGTTTTCTTCATATAAAAGGCGTAGCTCAAAGTTCAAAGGACGAGAAGGTTAGCTGTGATGGATTCACATAAGGCTACCATCCGTGTCTAAGTGGTATAGTTCACCTTTACATGGAAACTACAAATGCTATCCATTTCAGAAAAATACGGTACAATTAGGAAATGGGTAAGGTGACTTGGCACGTTAAGTCGTGCATCTAGGAAAATTCCCAAGGAGAAACGGACATGAAAAAAGTCTGACGGAACCGGGACTCGAACCCGCGTCTCCCAACTGCAGGTCCCGGTTCCGTCAGACTTTTTTCATGTCCGTTTCTCCTTGGGAACGGTACAATTACTTCGTATGTAGCTTAACACATACAGGTCTTTGGCGTAAATTAGTCACGTTAGAAGCGGTTGATACTGCTGAAGATCAACTATGCGTATACATCTTAGATATCAGACACCTGTGCCCCATTATTTCTTTTATTTTACTTCTACCTGCCATTGAAACCCCTCCCATTCGGTATGAATCCTCGATCGATCGGGTCATTACTCACTTATTTTATAATGTTATTAATGTTCACCCTATTTCTCATCAATTTCTCGGCGGCATTGGGGCCATGAGTTCGAATCCTAGTTCAGGCATGGTTGTTTAAAAAAAGGTTGAGAAAGAGTTAGTGGTACGAGTTTTCCCAAAAGACTTGTTTAATTAGAAATGGCTTGATTATTGGCATTACCAATTTTCAAGCTTTATCATTTTTAATAGTGGAAAGTTTTCTTCCACAAGATGACGATGATATCTTGAATCTGTAAAGTAATGCTGATTTACGGATATCAAAATACTTGGTTTTCCTAAAATTAAATAGGCCGTCGAATCCGTAAAAATTTGAAATCTCCATACCTAAAGACGACTATGAAAATAACTCTGACAAGTTTTAAAAAATACTTCATTCACAAGAAACAAAAACATAAGGCACTGACAAGGTGGACATGTCCGACAGCGTAAAATTTAACTCCAGTATTTCTACTTTTATCTTTTAAAATGATTCGTGAAGTAATTAATTAGAGTTTTAAAGCTTATTTGAATTGGAGCGCTATTTTGGCGTGGCGAAATCATGAACCTCGACCAGGAAACTGCAGCTCTCATTTGATTTCTAAAGGCTCCCAGAAGATTAAAAAGAGAAAATATATTTCACGTAGGCCATTTGGACGTACAATTCTATAATAGCTTTCAGCTATGTGAATTATTCAATGAAAGTTGAGAAGAAATTTAAAATGTAATTTGAGATATATGTTCCCTAGCGTTCTGAGGAAATTTAAAGAAACTTTTACGATACACTCTTAATGGGTAAAGTTCTATGTTTGAATATTTTTATAACATTTTCTTGTGATTTTCCTGCTTCTATTACGCAAGCTTTCTAGCTCCTTCGCCTTTTAAATAAGGCTCACTTGATTAAGGGATACAGTTTTCGCTGCTCCTAGGGAATTTACCAAAATATTGAAATATTCAAGAAATCACCACTAGAAGGATTTCCGTCTTTCCTCCGCCGAACATCTTAAAGGAATTAATATGCAAAAACTTACTAAATATGATCATTATTGCTGATATGTACAACAGAGTCTCTGGAGAATATTATACTTAACTATCTCACCTATCAGATATTAATTCCGATGTATAAAAGATATTGCAATTACCTTTCTCGTTAAACAAATGGTTAAACTGTTGATAACGTGGATTTTTCTTTTCCAACACATTTATATGTATGTATTATTAATATAAATATGTATGTATTATGAATTTAATATTTTTTATCATCTCAATCATAATATTTTAGTGTATGTGAAGTATTTTAGCAACGTTTATGATGCTGGAGGATTGTTCTTTTGACGGGTCACCAATTCAAGCAGATGATTTTCCGTGTAAGTGAATGTATTAATGTGACAAAATAAATTATTATTATTTAGATGTCNCAGCCAATGAATCATCCATGAACATTCACCCGATACCGCCTCAAAATCTTCCTCTTCTCAAACATCTGCTTCCAAAAGGTTCCCTTCGATAATTTCCCTCCCACCTTTCTCTCCACCAAATTCCCACAAGATGATATTCTATCGGTGAGGTCAAAAGCAAGCCGCAAAGCCAAAGCTTTCTGGTAATTCCCCACCTTTCTATCTCCCTCTACATACCTTCCTCATTTGAGCGGGGACCCGCATTCCAAATAGTTTGGGCACTGCTGCATAATCCCATAGGGAAATAGCGCCCTCCCCTCCCCGGGAGAATTCTCCGAACACCGGGTAAACATCGAGTACCCAGCCTCCACGTAGTACGCGCTCGGGGCACAAAGAAGGAGCACTGAGATAGTGTTTGTGCGTGCGGATGGAGCGACCTGAAACTTTCGTGAGCTACGATAAAGAGAAGACGGAAGAAAGAAACGGAAGTGGAGAGGATGATGGGAAACCAGATGCTAATTCCAGCGCGATCATAATAAGAAGGTGGGAGAGATCAGAGGGAAACTCGGTTCTGATTAGTTCGCAAGAGTTTTCTTTGGCTCGATAAAGTTTAATACGGAGCAGGCTTAAATTACTTCCAAATGGCAGATGATGTGGGAGGAAAAGATGGCGAAATAAAAGAGGAAATTATTTCTGTGGGGAATATTATAGAAAATGTTTTACCATGGATATAACCTCTCCTTTTTGGTGGTTTTGGCCGGATATATTTCTTTTCGCGGCTGCTTAAATCGAGGTGGCCCTTGATGCTCATTTGTTCACCTCCTTTCTGCCATTCGATAAAAATTCCGCGTGAAACTTTAATTGGGCACGCAGTTTGCGGGAGGTACAACGTTTCGCAAAGTTGCAAGGATATCCACAGAACACTTAAACCGCGAAAAGTGGCTTCCTCATGAACCTCGCTCACGTCCCTTACAAGCGACCCTTTCATGCGTCACACATTAGTGGGGTAAGGGAGGCAGTTGTTAAGTTACATTTTAACGTCGGAGGTCATTAATTTTTTTATAGTCAATTCTCGTTCTTAGACATTTTGCCAACCACACCACAACGAATTCATTCTAACAACTATATAATGTCACTCTCTATTTTCCAAATAACAATGCGAAGATGAATAAGCAAGATAAAATAATTGCAAATTAGAACTTGAGTAAAAATTACTAATTCGTTCAATACTGATCTATATAGTTACAAGCAGACTTGAACAAATACGAATCTTATTTCCCTAAAATTAATGTAATACATGTTTTATTTTTATACTCCATTTTAGGCCGTCTTTGCGCAAGAATTTAATTTTGATTATAAATTTTTATTTTCTTCCTCCTATTCAGTGAGATAATTAGCAGTTAGCTATGAAGTCTGTATAATACATTTGGTCTATTAATGCATTCTAGCTACGACAATTCGGCTAAATTAGCAAAACTGATGCAACATATTTTACTTGTAGTGAATAGCATTGACTACGGAAACAATTCAAAACCCTACAGGAGACAGTAGTGTATGATAAGATTATACTCGATCAGAGGTCACAAAACAAACTCTATCCTTTATAAAATGAATACAGTCCAGGGAGATCTGGTGGAACTTCATAACGATGAGAGAGAGAGAGATCTATCCTTTATCTATTCCTATCTCTCTATCTTTATCCTCTAGCCGCGTTTGTATAGGGAAAATACTTTTGTATCAACATCTAAAATGATTTATTTCATTCCTGAAACCTAAAGAGCTTTACGCTGGTCTTAAGTTCAGCGTTGGGAAAGTTTCATAGCGTTTTATTTCTTTTTCGATGGCTCATGTCCGTTTCTCCTTGGGAACGGTACAATTACTTCGTATGTAGCTTAACACATACAGGTCTTTGGCGTAAATTAGTCACGTTAGAAGCGGTTGATACTGCTGAAGATCAACTATGCGTATACATCTTAGATATCAGACACCTGTGCCCCATTATTTCTTTTATTTTACTTCTACCTGCCATTGAAACCCCTCCCATTCGGTATGAATCCTCGATCGATCGGGTCATTACTCACTTATTTTATAATGTTATTAATGTTCACCCTATTTCTCATCAATTTCTCGGCGGCATTGGGGCCATGAGTTCGAATCCTAGTTCAGGCATGGTTGTTTAAAAAAAGGTTGAGAAAGAGTTAGTGGTACGAGTTTTCCCAAAAGACTTGTTTAATTAGAAATGGCTTGATTATTGGCATTACCAATTTTCAAGCTTTATCATTTTTAATAGTGGAAAGTTTTCTTCCACAAGATGACGATGATATCTTGAATCTGTAAAGTAATGCTGATTTACGGATATCAAAATACTTGGTTTTCCTAAAATTAAATAGGCCGTCGAATCCGTAAAAATTTGAAATCTCCATACCTAAAGACGACTATGAAAATAACTCTGACAAGTTTTTAAAAATACTTCATTCACAAGAAACAAAAACATAAGGCACTGACAAGGTGGACATGTCCGACAGCGTAAAATTTAACTCCAGTATTTCTACTTTTATCTTTTAAAATGATTCGTGAAGTAATTAATTAGAGTTTTAAAGCTTATTTGAATTGGAGCGCTATTTTGGCGTGGCGAAATCATGAAGCTCGACCAGGAAACTGCAGCTCTCATTTGATTTCTAAAGGCTCCCAGAAGATTAAAAAGAGAAAATATATTTCACGTAGGCCATTTGGACGTACAATTCTATAATAGCTTTCAGCTATGTGAATTATTCAATGAAAGTTGAGAAGAAATTTAAAATGTAATTTGAGATATATGTTCCCTAGCGTTCTGAGGAAATTTAAAGAAACTTTTACGATACACTCTTAATGGGTAAAGTTCTATGTTTGAATATTTTTATAACATTTTCTTGTGATTTTCCTGCTTCTATTACGCAAGCTTTCTAGCTCCTTCGCCTTTTAAATAAGGCTCACTTGATTAAGGGATACAGTTTTCGCTGCTCCTAGGGAATTTACCAAAATATTGAAATATTCAAGAAATCACCACTAGAAGGATTTCCGTCTTTCCTCCGCCGAACATCTTAAAGGAATTAATATGCAAAAACTTACTAAATATGATCATTATTGCTGATATGTACAACAGAGTCTCTGGAGAATATTATACTTAACTATCTCACCTATCAGATATTAATTCCGATGTATAAAAGATATTGCAATTACCTTTCTCGTTAAACAAATGGTTAAACTGTTGATAACGTGGATTTTTCTTTTCCAACACATTTATATGTATGTATTATTAATATAAATATGTATGTATTATGAATTTAATATTTTTTATCATCTCAATCATAATATTTTAGTGTATGTGAAGTATTTTAGCAACGTTTATGATGCTGGAGGATTGTTCTTTTGACGGGTCACCAATTCAAGCAGATGATTTTCCGTGTAAGTGAATGTATTAATGTGNAAATTCATGATAAATCCATTAAAATATATTTCCATCATATACAAGAAGTGAATTTTTAAAATCATGAAAACAAAACCATCGTTGTGGTTACATTATATGCATTACGTAAAATTACAATAAATTAATTCCTAAAAATATGAAGACTGTAATAACAAGAGAATTTATCAATTATAAATCATACGTTAATGAAAAGATGGAGAGTACAAAGAAGAAGAAAATTGACTTTTGGAGCAGTACAAGAACTAATAAGACAAGAACTGAAGATCAAAGAAAGGGAGAGAGAGAGAGGGAGTATAAAAGGAAGTAAAATAACCTTAAAGAGGTGAAAGGAAGGAGAAAAACGAATGGAAGAAATGGAGTAAGGTTTTAGCCGCGTGTATAAAATAAAAGAAAAACAGAAATAAAAATTGAAAGAAAGAACAGTCCATGAAATGTGAATGGCATATAGAAGGAAAGTGGTGAATAAATTTGGAATGTGAGATACGCCATTGGGAAAGGGATTGGGAAACTTTGTGGATTGGATAGAAATAGAAGTAGATCTGACGAATGCTTGAGCAATTTGGAAATGAAATACGTAAGAAGTAAGAAAAAAGACATACGGGATGGAACATAGAGAACATAATGCTGGGAATGACCGAGTGGGTAAAGCATTCGCCCATGGTGAATGCCGTTACGGTTTCGATTCCCTAGGGGATCTCTTATGTCCGAAATGGCTTTCGCTGTCGAGTCGCTTTTAAAAAATACAAATATAATAACACGATGGAAGAGTTATGGAAACCTTATCGAGTAGAAAAAATAATGTGAACTTTAGATGTAGAAAGTAATCAAAGCGGAAACTAATTAAAGATTTAGTAAAGTTAAAGAAAAAGAAAATTTTAATTAGTTATTTTTGGGATTCTTTCGCATTGAAGAAAGAATAGATATCAGAAGATGCTTCATCTCAAGATCGCCCGAACAAATACGCAAAGAAATATATGTACTTGTAGGCAGAAGGAATCGAGGAAAAGTAATTTGAAAAAGTAGGAAGGGAAGAAGAAATAAGAGAAGTAAGCAGTGTCGTTGAAAAATATAAATTTACTTTCCGGGCTGGTTCTCTGTCTTATAAGCTACCACAGCTACGAGTATGGTGGGAATCAGTGTACTAAGTAAGAAGTGTGAATATGAACATATAGATACGTACAAAGGAAAGCCTATATAGAAACGAACAGAATGGAATGACTAATGGAGACATAATCATAACGAGGAACGAGAGATATATAGAAGAAAGTGAAATACCAGGCACAGACAGTGACAACTCTGCTTGAGTGAATACCACCAAATGAGAAATAGGGAAAAAGGAATGAAAAAACCTTTGGGCCAAGGAAATTGGAAATGCTGAGAACGTGAGGATTAGCGGGGTCGAACGGATGCGAGAGATATGACAGAGAGGGGTTTGAATAAGAAAAAAAGAGGGTTGCAGGGATTGGGAAAGAATTGAACGCGGTATGAGGATGGGAGATGTATTAAAGGAGCGCATGCGTTGTGAGAGATTAAGCATGGAAGAAAGAGGGATGAAAAGTAATCAAGGCGCAGCTTCATGGGATGCCATATTACATAAATGATAAAGACTTCGTAAATTTCAATGTATGACTTCATCGTAATTAGTTTTGCCGGTGCAGCCACGATGAAATTATACACCGAATTCTACTAAGTCATAATCATCTTCGAAGATGACGGTGTTGGAGGTTTGAGAGAAATCTTTATAAAACCGAATGGGAGTGAGGATTAAGTGATGGTGAGGGGAAGAGTGTAGGATAGACGTGGGCTTTCGCAGAATAGAGGGAATGACGTGGTTTAGGGAGTGTAAAGCGTTTTGAAGGAATGGAGGGAGGGAAAGAGTAATTCAGATTTAAAGCGACGAACCGCGGGAGAACTAAAGTTTCGAAGATGCATGTCAGAAGGAATTATGATGGAAAAATGAAATTAAAGAGAATAGAAATGTTAAATTGTACCTTTAGCGTTGAAAAACTTAGTTATAGAGATTACGGAGGAGATGAGAACGGCAAAAGTCTTTGAAAAATAACATATCGAGGATAAAAAATGAGTAAAGCTGAATTCTAATGGGTTCGCAGTGATTACACACGCAATGATTACTTTTTTAAGTTTAGTGTAGGTAAAATAGATTCTACATCATATACAGAGATTTATGAGGATTGCAATAAAGCAGTATATCAGAAAGTTTCACAGGTTTTCCTCGCACCCGTTCTCATGGGTGGTTTCTCGCAGTGTAATAGTTTTTCATTAGATTTTTTATTAGATAGTCATTAGACTTTTTCGCGAGCGATGTTATCTTGCGTTAGTTAGACCTCATCTTGAGTAAGCGTGTAGTGTATGGGACCCTGCCAATAAGTGTTGTATTAAAGAATTAGAAAAGGTGCAGCGAAAGGCGATATGTTTTGTGAAGAATTGCTACGATAAATCAGTGAGCGTCACTCAGATGCTCCAGGANTAAAAGTACATCTAGTATATAACCCTTCTTAAGCTTTTCAGAATGCCATACGAAGGGTTAGTAGATAAGCAACTCTGAATCTAACACATCAGCGGAGCTGGGAAAGAAATTTAATCGAGAAATGCGCTAGTTCTAAACTTCCGGGAGACGCGGTCCGGTGTGAAAAATGCACTCTTTTATAACTGCTTAATGTCGCTCCCTATGCAAAACAGGACCATTCCTTCCAGCGCCGTGGCGATAAACGTCGCCTTTGAAATATATTACGCGTGATGCTCGAGCCTGCACCTTCGAGCGCTACCCCGTGCTGCGCTAGGAACGTCTAACGAGAAAAACTTGCTTCTCCCGAAGGTACACGCCCTTCATCTACGTGGTTATGTTTTAGATGCATTGCTATGTACGTATTCCGTTTTCAACTACTATTAGAAAAAATCTTTATTTTGAAGTAGCGCTTAAATTAAATTATCCGTTATTTATGATTGTATATTGTTGTTTTATTGTTAATCGTTAGAAATTGTTATTGATAGAATCTAATTCTAACATAATAACGATCATTTTCGTATTGTTAATTTAATTTACCTGGTGGCCGCATGCGAGATGAGCTCCTATTCGCTTTGGGTTCTTGCGTCGACCTCTTCTCAAGACCAGATTCAGATATTGAGCTAGTTACACGATTCCTCAAAGCGGAGCAATCAAAGGGATGTTAATCATTCCGTAAGAAATTTTACAGACGCCTACGCTATAACAACTGAGAAGATAGAACCGCTATTGCACATGACATCGACAAACCTCCATAACTGAACATAAATAATTAACTAATGGAGACTTTCGTTAACTATACAACTCTAAAATTATTTAGATAAATTCAAATTTATTTATAAATATCAAGCGATGAAGATAGCATCACTATCAAAGGATTTAGCTCATAGTCAAATGTGATACGAAAAATGGCAAGTAGATCTTAATGTAAGTAAATGCTCGCTAGTTAACTTCTTCGAAAGGAAACAGTTGCATCAGAATCACTTATAAAAAATTAGCGGAACGAATATAATTGTAGTCGACTCAGTTGAATATCTCAGTATCACCCTTAGTAGTCGTAACTTCAACTGGAGCGCACATGTTCGAAAAATCTGCGGTTATGCAACCAAAAAGCTCGTTTTTATAATGAGCATTGTAGGTTGATGCGATGAAAAGGTTAGAGAGCGATGGTATTTCACCTTAATCAGGCCTCATATGGAATATGCGACGAGTATATGCAGCCCAGCGGATGAAACGAATGCGCGCGAACTCGAGAAAGTGCAGCGATACGATTTGTTAAAAAGTGCTACGATAGAAAAGCCAGCGTTACGAGAATGCTGTCAGATGCGTGTTGGGAATCCTTGAAAGAAATGAGATTAGAAGCTAGGTTGCGATTGCTTGATGAATTTAGTGTGTACATTTGCGGAAGACGTAATTGGTATTATGCGACCCTCTGTTACTTCGGCCGATCCGACAATTAGCATAATATATGAGAAATAGATGTGAGGATAAGTCGTTTTAGGGACTCATTCTTTCCACGAATGATACGCGATAACTATAAGCTAAAGAGGTAACTCGAATGCTTGGTGTTTATACCCCCGGTCACGACCAGGGTATTTATGCAGATGTAAATGTAAATGACGGATAACTGATTATTGGTGTAGCTGGTGCTACGCTAAGTAATCCATTATCAAGATTTTGAATGAAGATATTTGAATGTAATACGGAAAAATCTGCAATTGGAACACTGATATCTCAAAAAATACAGTGTTGCGAAGCAAAAAAAGGTGGTAGAAATGGTGACATGTAAGTCAAAAGACAAGTTTTGCCTTTAAGCGTCCGTTTCTCTGAATCCCACATTGACTTCACCATTACAAGGACTGTGAGAATCGTTGGCTTGATTGAGGATTCATTTTTGACTGTAATTTCTAACCAAATACCTCTTTAACTTATTGTTTTATGCCTGTTGGCATGGCTTCCAGAGATAATTTTCCATAGTCTACAGGGGATATAGTCTTGTTTGTTTGTTAGGTATGCAACAATCGTTCTATATTGTTGGATATATTGAGGGATCATTGTTGGTTTTAAGTGCAACGATCATCAGTCTGTGGTATTTGTTTAGATAGGTCAATGATTTAGAGAGCATGCAGGAGAAAGTCGTAGCTTCGTAATAGCAGCGCGTATGTAATGGTTGGCAGGTTTCCTAGGTGTCGTTTAGTTGCCCATGTAATTATAGGAAGTCACTTGGCAGGATGCTTTGTTTATAGCCGGAAGGTGTGGAGAGCATATACGATACATGCATTCCTGTTCGTCTTAGAGAAAGAGGTTTATTTCCACTTAAAGAGCATTGGCTGCTAATGAAAACTAACCAATTGCTACTGTTGATAATGAATGACATTTTATGAATTTTTAATGAAGCGTTGATCTTTTTAAGAATGTTGATTTGGATATTTTAAGTAGGAGAAGTGTTTGATGATATATCTCCTTGCAGATAACCCGCTTGTTATCTTTACAAAAAATATAGAAAATGATAAACATTATAGTGTGTGATATACTCGATATACTTGTTTGTGAATATCTCGTTTCATTGAATATTCAACTCGGAAACAAAATACTAAACAACTCAGGTCATCGCAGACGTCACAGAGTATATACTCACTCACTATGGTAATTTTATTTCAATCAACATATTGTAAACGTTAATGTTATCATATAATTACATTTCAAAACACAAGAGTAATTATTTATTATAAAACATTACAGTAGTGAATTTCGCTGCGGCTTAAACAGCAAAATAACGATTTTTAAAGCGCTTTATTATGAAAAATAATAGAATTTTGAAATGCACATCATCAATACATTTTAAACAGAGAAGACATTTTTGAAATGCGTGTTATCTAGTAGGTTAGTGTTATTTGCTAGAAAATACGGTGATTCTTCATTAAAAGAAAATATTTGGCAAGCGTGTGATGAAACTACATTATTTTTGCCCAGGAAAATGCCTCACACCTTTCGTTCTTTACAACGCTGGATGCATTTATAGCATTCAATATATTTTCGTTTTTATTTGGTAGGTGTATTTACCAATCCAGATCATTTTCATGAATTACAGAATGGAAATTATGTTGTAGAAGCATTACAAATGTAAAATTGAAGATATGCAATATAGTTAAACGGAATGATACGGGGGTGATCACCTACACGCCACTAGATGGAGGAAATATACTCGGACTTCTTTTACTCAGAGTTCTATAACTTCGTCAATTTTAAAGATATCGATGTGAAATTTTCAGGGTATATTATTAACACTTAGAATACTTAAAAAATTTAAGAAAAAAAATGTGCAAAAAATTAAATTTTTAGGTGGATGTAACCCCTTAATTGACTTTGAAAAACCATCAATTAGATAAGGGTAAGAGCAGAACCGCAGGCTAAAAACTAATAGTGCAGTGATTCACTTTGACTCCACCTTCACGGGAAGACAACATAACCTTTAACGATCCTCTTGAGGGAATAACGGGTAAAAACACTGAAATCATTATTAGTTTAAGATGAGTACATAAGGAAACTTTCTGAGCTTCCTTTGAAAGAATCTTAGATCCTTGCCTGTGGCAAGAATATTTTTACAAATTTAATCTTTCGGAAATAAGAACTAACCTCGTTTTCGGAAAAATTTCAAAATACGTCATGATTGTATGTTATTAAAGCAGAATCGGAACCAGGAAATGTATCAGAAAAACTTTTCTTCGCGAAAAAAAATCTTCAATAAAATGAATGTTATTTTTTTTCTAATTAGGTATGAAGTGTTTGTAACAACCCCTGCTATACACAATTTAGATTTGTAAATGTCTAATGTAAAAACAGGTGACTTGTAGGCGGAAATAGTAGATTTTGTAGATAATCGTCTAATATGTGACAACAATCGTGCTTTCTCTTCAACTTGACTGAATGACGTTATGGAAGTAACAATAATNCCGTCTGATCGAATAAGATGGAATGTATTCATTATTCTCCCAAAGTCATTGAGCTTTTACGCGCCCAAACTGAAATTCAAAGGTCCTTTTAAATTGACACGTTCAGAGATGATGTAGCAGATATAATGCGTCAACCATGCTACATAGGCCGTTCCGATAATGCGAGAAAGATCAGAGAAATAGATGCCAGAACCAATAGATTCAAGAACTCATATTTTCCGCGAACGATACGCGAAAATAATCGATTAAGAAAATAGAGTCATGGTGCATGCACCCCCTGCCACACGCCGAAAGGCGGCTTGCAGGGTATAAACAAAGGCATAGACATAGAATTTGAATTAAGATTTTTAAATCACAAGGTTATATCTCCCTCTTATTTACTTGCTCAATTTCGTAAACTCTTTATTTAAGAAAGAATTTGCTATTCTCTATCTACCCCTAATAGAGACAATCTGTTGTAATTTTAATATATGTATTATGTAACCATCTTTTGTTTTAAAATTAACTAATAAGCTAATTACTTTAAACCATACGCAATTCTCCGGTATGGAAAAAATTGCTAAATTACGAAAAATAGCGGAAGAAAAACACACACACACANTCAAAATAAGAGAAATCTCCATTTCAGTTTTTTTAATTCTAAAATTTATGCTATTTATTTGGAGCCATAAGTACTTTCTTAACCTTTTATTCATTTGATAAAAGAATTATCCTATAAATATTTGTTATCGTTGGCATACAGAATTTTGTGCAGTTAAATCCCCAGTTTTTATGAGGCGTTTCATCAAAGAATTTTGTCAATTGTGTCGTATATGGGAACGCTAGTCCTTTTGAAAGCGCTAGAAAAAAAAAGAAGGCCAAAGAAAGGGAGACGGAAAAAAAGATCCAAGTACCGAAAAGGGCAGATGAAAAGGGGAGGTGATGTGGGAAAGTGAGAGAGTGACGCGGGAGTAGAGTTGGCTGTGCGGGAGGCAAGTGAATGAGAGAAGAACGGGAAGAGAAAGAAGGGAAGACTGGAATGGAGAATTGCAAAGTGACAGAATGTGTGGGTGGGAATAAGGGAGGATGCAGGATGGGGGGGTTGAGTTTTTAGGGAGCTGGAGGAAGTATTTTTTCCTCAAGTGCTTGCGTAGACTTCCGATTCTGAGTGGTTGTCGGGTGTCGAGAAGGGGGGCGGAGGAGGAAGTTTTGCGAGAATGAAGACGTCGGATAAAGACACAGCAGTTAGATGAATGGCGTTAGAGAAGGTGGGTGTTTAAGGTTCGTCTCTTTCCTTTCTGTTTGAGTTTCCCAAAATGGACTTTCCTTCCGTAATCGGTTTGTTAGTATTTCCCTCGTTATTCCACGAATTACCACAATTTTCTGAAAAAGTATTCTTCCAGATGAAGGTCATTAAGGATGGTGTAG
The DNA here is from genome assembly GCA_000376725.2 of Ladona fulva. Lineage (NCBI taxonomy): Eukaryota > Metazoa > Arthropoda > Insecta > Odonata > Libellulidae > Ladona > Ladona fulva. The sequence continues at coordinate 25,307 of APVN02032968.1, forward strand.
GCAATGTTCCCATTTTTACATATCCAACTTTGAACAACAACGTTACTAGTTACCTAATTAGGCCTTCTACATGTGTTTAAAAACCGTATGCGAGGATGGAGGTTTTTTTTTAACAGATAGGCGGAAGAGGTAAGAAGAGTATGGGAACTGTGAGGAATGACTGATCGCTGATGACCAATTATGAATAATTATGACCAATCTAATCTATTTCTGCTCGCGCTATCCTAGAAAATCAAACAGCGTGTCAATCTGAGCGATAGAATGTATTCAAACTGTGTTTGGAATATACGGGAACCTAAAATTTCATAAACTTTACTAAACGATACAAAAGTTAGGACATATGAAAAATGTCGACCCTGTGCAGCAAAAATTAGGCTATAAGAATCATTCTAAGCGATCCGTCGTCACGAAAGCTATTAAGATAGGATCCTATTGTTCTTCTGTTATAATATCCACTATGCTAAGAAATTTTCAGTGAACGTTAACAGCGTTTACCACCACAACCAGCGGAATTTCGATTAATGGATTTGTTTTGGCAAGATAGTTTAATGGTTTGAGTAACATCCCAGAAAGTAAGAGATCCGGGTTTGTGCTCGGTCTTGTCAGATATTTTTCATATCCATTTTTCCTTCGGAATTTTCCTAGGTGCACGCATCTACGTAAAAGTTACATTTTGTCATTTACCTCGTAAATTAATTTTGAATACCTAAAATAATTTTTCGGTTAATAAATAAAGTACGATAAAATAAATACCTCGACAGCAAATACCTGCAGTAGTGATTGAAAATGTCCACAGAAAGTACATCTAATGAGATATTATATTACCGGATGACAATGTCATAGGCAAAGCTAATTTACGTATAACGAGAGCTTTTAATTTAGCATTGCGGGTTCCTGAATAGAATCCAGATCAACGCCATCCCTGAATGATGTTTGTATTACAGGCTCGGGAATTTCATTGAGAATATGAGTTTCCCAGTTTTTCTATCAACTCTGAGGATTGAGCCTACCTTCCAACGTCGTTAGTCTCCGATTGAATCACATTAGAAATATCACAACAAACATTTTTAACATAGGAGTTCACTTAAAAAACATAGTTATCTCCTCCAAAAGTAAATATAAGCACATATTTACATCTATTTATTAAGAAAAATGTATAAGTTGATATTATAAGGCTATTTCTGATATAATATTTCAGATATTTCAAATATTCTCCCATCCGCTGCTTGTGATATAACCGCAGCATTTCTGAGAAAATCAAGCAACTTCCTCCTCGCCAGATAAAGTTATATCTGCCTTCCGGAATTCTCTGCTCCCACAAAACGTAAAGATTTTTGCTCGATTAAATATTGACTTTATGACTTTGATTAAATTTCTCTTAGCATTAAAAACGTGGGATAAAGGAATATATATATATCCTCCTCGTATCTGTTAGAGAATTTTTCCTTAAACTTTCCAACTTTTCCTTTAGTCCTTAAATATGACGCACTATGAAATTATGCTGTTACAGTTACACTCGTAATGTCATCTCAAATAATAACCGTCTGATCGAATAAGATGGAATGTATTCATTATTCTCCCAAACTCATTGAGCTTTTACGCGCCCAAACTGAAATTCAAAGGTCCTTTTAAATTGACAGACGAAATTGATACTCCATCTCACTCATAAAGAAGACAAAAAGTGCTCGTTGAGAAACAAAACCTTAATCGATGTCTGAGTGGATGAAAATGGAGTACTGTCATAACAAATTGTACCGATATGTATGCCGACAAAATTTTGAGAGTGGAAATTTACAGCATTGAGGACAAAACCATCACAAACAGATGTAAACTACGTACCAAAAACACATTAACCGTGGATAATTTTCTGTAACAGCAGTACAGTGATATTTTGTATTAGTTTAGTTTGTTAGTTAGTCTACGAAACAAACTCACGCAAGCCAACTCAGTTTAAAAATGTGGACTTACCCATACCCATCAAAAGAGATTAAATTTCTCATAGCATTAAAAATGTGGGAAAAAGGAAGGTATAAATATCCAACTCGCATCTGTATGAGAATTCGTTCTTTTCCTTTAATCCTTAAATGTAGCGCACTATGAAATTATGCTGTTAAAGTTACACGCGTACTGTATAAACACTATATAATAGTCCATACACTCTATGTTCAATCTGCAAAATAATCTTGTGGTTCCTCAAGTCTATTTGGTTTTCTTGAGAGTTTTCCGTTGCACTCACAGGTGAAGAATTATATTTTAGCTTATAATATCCTTGCTCTCTTAATTCGAAATTGACTGATTAGACGTTGATTTTGGTCTCATTGCTAAAGATTCTGCAAACATATTCACTCTTTAAAATTAGTTCGAAGGAAAAGTATTTCATTAATATTCAGGAAACATTCACATTAGCTTAGGTTACTATACGAGTAATAAGTAATTGGCTGCTGATGGTTGAGAAGAGAACTTCCGGCGTTCATGCTCTGAGAATACCCCAGTGGGAGGCGAAATATGTATTTAAGCAACTGTAAGTTACCTTTGATGGTTTTTGAATGTTTTTTCCTTATTCTGTTACTTTGCTTTGGCGGAAAGCGCTGTGGCTACAACTAAAAAGTACCCATTCCTGTAGCTCAGACTGCTAAAAATACTAAGAGATCAACAAACCAATCACCACGATGTTTATTACAACGGATCACGAATTTGGAAGCACGTAACGAGAGAACGGCGCGACGATGCATTTTAAAGTTACACATGTGCGGAGATGAAATCCTCTGCGAAATAATACACCGCTTAGTCATCGAAAGAAACAAGGAAGTGAACATTTTAAAACAAACTTCTCTGTCGATGAGTACGGATGAAGAGGAAAAAAATCACATCGAAAGAAAGGGAGAGAACGAGAAGGCACGAGCAGTGGCATTGGTTAAAGCGCTATTCAAAGGACCGCCTTCAACTCAACACGGCAATAAAATAAAAGAGGCGCAAAAATAACGAAGCAACTCGACGAAAGAAAACAGCCAATCTTTGCTATCGCGGACTCGAATTGAAAAAAAATGAGCCGCGGATGCGATGCAAGAGGGAAAGCAGAAGTGTGCAAAGGTCATTTTGAAAACTGGGTCAAAGGCTGTCCGTGAAACTTGGGAAAGGAAACAATGGCTCATCGTGCTGATATGAAGCGGTAAAAACTTTTCATACGTATTACGATAGACGTGCGTTGACCGATATATACGAAAGATCAACTTGACGTTCTTTCACAGGAAGATTTCTTCATATCAAATTCTATCGCCGATTTTTCACTTATAAGAAAACCATACATTTTGTTTATTGATTGAAATTATCAGATGTTGTCAGGAATTTTTTTGTAGAGAAGTTTCCGGTCGTACCGAATCCACCAGCTCTATCGGAAGATTCCTGAATCCTGTTTCTCGGATTCTCTGCCCATCAGGAATACCCGCATTGTAACAAATTAAAAAAAAAATGGTATTGCCAACTTTTCCAGAAAAGATTGGAGCGCATATCTGATATAAAAAATCGGATCTGATATGAAAATGTTTTTGAACCTTTCTGGATTACTATGATAAAAATCATTTATGACGGAATGATGTAATAGTAATCATGATCTTACTTCTGGATATAGGTTTCGAGCAATTCTCTTAGCTTAAGATACCATAGTGCTAATGTTCAACGGGATAGGTATGAAAATGGTTTACCCTACCAAGGTTTTTAAACAGATATACCGATCCACAATATTCGTTCTTTCGTATAGACCTATCTTTCTCAAATCCTCAGGGGCGTTGCGAGGGTTTGTCTTTAGGTATTTTAGTTAGTCTTGTCTTGGAATAAACCCTGAATAGCCTACAATCCTGATTTATTTTGACAGGAATAAATCCTGATTTATTTTGACAGGTATACACTGCGAATCTCCAGCGGTGCCTGTATGGCATAATTACGAGAGCTTTCATAATCGCATGCTTTCATTTATTGTTGGCTCTGTTCTCATGGGGGTTGGACCTCCAAAACCACCCCATGGCTACGCCTCTGCAAATTCCCCTCAGGTTTAAGGAATGGATTCCAAAGAAGTCATCCAGAAATAGACGAATAAAGTAATTTCCTTGTAAGATACATCACTAATGCAGCAGATGATTTTCTACGGAAAATTTCGACCTTTCGCGCAATGTGACAGATTCCCTTACCTGTTGTGAGCAGTGAAGTGGAGTTTAATGTATGGCACCGTTGGCGCGTCCCTCTTGAGCCTCCTGTGTTGAGTGGTGAGCTCCCTTCGGTCGTAGAAGGCTGGTTCGAAGTGTCGTACGAACTCATTCAGGACGAGACCTAGAACAACAAAGACGAAATTTTGGTTAGATCTTTATTTTTCGGTATAAGGGAACTTCTAATAATAACTATATGTTAGAGGATTAGAACACTTTCTGACGACGTTCGGCTTACGGAGTGTTTTTAAATCTCTAATTTACTGTCAACCGTATATCTCTTTCCTTTCAATAACTATAGGGAATTTAAAAATAAACTGGCAGATGAAAACGAATTTGAAAAGAGCAGAATGAATGCACTTGAGTAATTCTTGAACCAACATTATTAACAGTAATATAGGGGGTAGATTTTTTGAGCTATAGCTACGCTTACATATGTTCTTACATACTGAAATGTACATAGCATCAAAAAAGCAGGAAAATAAAATTATGGCGCAGGACTCAATTTTAGTCCACTAGTACTCTACTCCAAGCTCTAATTTTCTCTCTACTCTTAATAGAGGTAATTTTTAAATAGAAAGATATAAAATAAATCACACAAGAAATTAAAACATACGACCCTACTTAGAAAAATTTAAAATATACGAAAATTAAAGTAATTATATTAAAAGAGTGGGAATAAAAATAGATTGACTGGACGAAAAATATGGAGAGCTTATGTTTTAATTAAGACATTTAATTAACCGCAATTAATGGAAATTTCTAAAATTTCAGAAAACCGCCACATGAACAATTTTTATCAACTCAAACTTTTCATTTACTTCGCATTTCAAAGATTTTACTTGTATTTTTACAGTAAATTTGCAATATGTCGATGAAATTCATACGGTCGAAATTTTCCCACTCTACTTTATCCAAAGACATGATAGATGTTTCTTTAACTCCATGAATTATCTGTTTTGTTTTCAATGAACGTATATTTCGTTACAAGAAAGAATTAATAAATTTCCACACCCAAAACAAGCTGTAATTAGTCAACATAGTTCGGGAATTTCCATGGCATACTCTAAAATAAAGTAAATCACTTAAAAAACGTACAATCATTACAAACACCACTGTTGAGTTCACCGATATTTATAAATATTAAAACATTTCGAAGTGGTATGGGAAGTTAAACTACAAGCAAAGATACAGTTTCCGTAAGTCTGTCATCACAAGGAACCATGAGACTCAACCCTAACTCTGTCGTAGTACTTTAATAAATCAAGGTCGCATTACGTGCATCAAAACACCGCATTTCTCAGGGCATAAACTGTGACACACGGTAACACTATGAAACAAATTTTTGAGCGTAAGTTTTTCTTGAGAGGACGGATACAGAAAAGAGAGATATGATGATCACCAGAGATAAGATGCTCATCTTTGTATTCATATAAAAGGTATAATTACTTCGCAGTTTACTTACAAATCAGGACCATTCAGTTGACTGAACAGTTTACTCATGCCAAATATCGAATTTCTGAGCTCTATTTCTGCGAGCCGTTCTTTGATGGTTTCATATTTAAAATAATACTTACGAGCGATTGTACGGGCAATTTGCTAGGCATAATTGCGAAATCAGACATTACGTTGCATCCATACATTTTTTTCGCGAACACAGTTTTGTGATCTGTTGCCTCGGGGGGATGAAGAAACTCTGAGGTATAGTTAGAAGGACTATGAAATGAGACTAACCAAGGATGAGGGAGTTGTTGGCAGCCAATGAACTCAATTAAGAAGGACACGTTGGAACCATTGTCGGTTCCATCGCTTGTCCAATTAAACAGAGTGCGCCTGAGTGTAGATGATGGAGAGAAGTGACATGCTGGGAACCAAATCAGACGGTTTTGGAGAAAAAACGGCCTATATTTCCATAAGTTGATTGTATCCTCCGCCGCCCTTCGCAGACCACCCTAATCACCCCCGACACACTTAGATCGGGCCGCAAAAATCCCACCACGAGCGTTTTTTGCGGGATAAAAGGAAGACGTTGATGGAAGCATGTTCCTGTCCGCTTCGTTCACTTGCTGCGAGGAGAATTGAAGCTCGAAATTTCGATGCGCACTTTCAGATATTCCGTCGGCATTACACGTTGGTAACTGGGCCATGCGGAAATTTATGTTCCCATCAGTTTCCACAAAGATTTATTGATCTGACGAATATCACCCGTGTCGCACATGACCAGCGCATGATTGGAAATTACGTAAAATAACAAGTTACAACAAGGAAACCAATGAACAGTAAATGTTTATAATCAATTACATGTTGTCTTAAAATACAACATAGTTATGAGATGGTGATAATTACATACGCGTAAATAGGGCTACGGGTTTCTTTTGAGAGCGAATATTTNGCCTGAGTGTAGATGATGGAGAGAAGTGACATGCTGGGAACCAAATCAGACGGTTTTGGAGAAAAAACGGCCTATATTTCCATAAGTTGATTGTATCCTCCGCCGCCCTTCGCAGACCACCCTAATCACCCCCGACACACTTAGATCGGGCCGCAAAAATCCCACCACGAGCGTTTTTTGCGGGATAAAAGGAAGACGTTGATGGAAGCATGTTCCTGTCCGCTTCGTTCACTTGCTGCGAGGAGAATTGAAGCTCGAAATTTCGATGCGCACTTTCAGATATTCCGTCGGCATTACACGTTGGTAACTGGGCCATGCGGAAATTTATGTTCCCATCAGTTTCCACAAAGATTTATTGATCTGACGAATATCACCCGTGTCGCACATGACCAGCGCATGATTGGAAATTACGTAAAATAACAAGTTACAACAAGGAAACCAATGAACAGTAAATGTTTATAATCAATTACATGTTGTCTTAAAATACAACATAGTTATGAGATGGTGATAATTACATACGCGTAAATAGGGCTACGGGTTTCTTTTGAGAGCGAATATTTTTATCTTAAACATATTTGTTACGGATTTCAGGATTTCACCAATTTTCAATGTATTTTAGGAGCTGAAAAGGAATCGGTAAAAATGTGCAAGCCAAATTAATGGTTTTAAAAATATTACTTTAATAGAAGTTTAAAAGCACTCAGTAAGCCGTACGTCGGTACATAGAAGTCGCGTTTGGAGGAAAACTGGAAGCTCCTGCTAACCGATTTCTAGGACTAAGGGCATTTCGGAAACAAAGCTTCAATTCTCAAGGTTTCCAATGTGGGTCATACACTTTACGAGGTTTTTTAAACATCTAATTTATCAACAACCGTGTTCTATATTTTTCTTTCATTACTATATTACTTGATGGCATTGGTCTGTTTTGAGATGTCTTCAAATGAAAGCATAGTAAAGGGTTTCATTTCTCTAAATTCACATCTCCACATTAACAAACCTTCACTTAATTCAAATCAAAATTGGCAAGGAAAAAAAACACATTTATGTAATAACACTGAAGAACAGTTGGTCCCATTGATTCGACCTCTACTTTGTGGTCGGTCTTTATCTCTGGGAAAAACTGTTACATGAACCACAGCTTTGTAATAACTTGGGAGAAGATCATCTTTTATAGTACTTTATACGAATCGTAGTTACCGTTAAATTTCACAAAATGTAACTTCCAAACTAGCAGCTAGATTTATAGATTACTAAAAAAATTCTATTAATTCAATATTTAGAAGCAACTTTCTATTTTCCGTCTATTGGACTTCTCAATGCATTCACGTCATAAACCTACTCCTCTATGAACTCTCATGAATACATATATACCGAAGGGGGACCCTCCAAGCCCACATATTTTTCATCGCTTATTCAGACGATGATGAGTGGAAGCTGAGATTAATTATAATCGCCCAAATTTTCACCAAACGGGTTTTATCCCGCAAACTGGAGCCTTCATCCCGCAAAATTGCCGCAAAATATTTCCAGCGCAGAGCTAAGCGGCGAAGAAGATTACTCAATTAGAGAAAAAATGAGCGCGTGCACTTAACAGCTAATTTGAGAAGAAAAAATGCATACTCCTCGAAAACAAGAAGCAGATTTACTTTACAAGTCATCAAGCTAGGAAATATTTCTATCTCAGACGCTGACGTCAATTTAATGAGAAGAAACGTACTTCGGGAGAAGAAAAGAAGGAAAAAGGCATTCGATTTCTTTTACTGTGCGGGTTTCAAAGTAGAGTAACACTGCCAGTTAATTCTTTATCGTGGCCAAACAAATTAGCTCCCAAAACTCCGGATCACAGTCCCATTCCTAAGACGCCTCTCGGCCAGAGCAAACGTTTGCCTTGGACGAAATGCGCTCCAACGAAAAAAGCTCATTCGATTGCCCATGTTTTTCTTGACCGGCGTCGGAGGAGGAACCATTGCTCAAGAGGTAAAGGGAGAGCGAGTGAAGAGAGAAAAATAGAGAGAGAGACGGAGTGGAGGAAATGAGAAAGAGCAAGGCGAGGGCCGTAAAATATGCTAAACGATGCTGATTAATTCCGCACGCATTCATATGCATAGGCATTTCCGCGGTTACAACAACTTACCGGTGGGAGAAAAGTGAATGTGAAGAGGTAAAGAAAGTGAGAGGAGAAGGAAAGGGTTAAAGGTAACGAAGATGAATGTGATGAAGGAAATAAGGAGAAAGGAGAAAGGAGAAAGAAAAGAGAATATGAGAGTTAAGAATAATTCAAATAGAGGTGTGATATATTGAATAACAACTTCCAACTTCGCTTCGAGAGGTTCACGATTCTTGCTGTTCACAAGGAAATCAAAGGGAAAATATGCTGAAATTTAGAAGGAGAAGGGAATAGCTTCGTGAGTTTTGAAAGTTAAATATAAATGAGTACTATTAGATAATAATAATAACACGTCTTTATTAGAGAGCGAGATTGAGAGTTCTTCGTCCCTTCTTACATTCAACCCTGAGTACAGATTGTTATGAGGCATTGCTCTTCAAAAATACCAAAATCTCACAAGACCTAAAGTTGTATTCAGAATAAATCAAAATGGTACATCAAGAATTATTTACTTTTTAGCTTGCAATTAATGACTGAACTGATGGAATGGGCTAACCGAGACACAATCTGAAACCGTGAGAGTAGGTACAAGGTAAAACGCATATAACAGAGCTATTTCTATTAAAGTTGCCATCAAAATAGGTCATTCTTTTGCATGATAACGGGAGAAATGGTATTTGAGAGATAACGGGAGAAATTATATGGCATACATTGCTTATAGATCCTTACTTTACTATAACAGTGATGGGATGATTAATCAGAATCGTAATCGGGAATTGGAACATTTTTGGGCATCGGAGAGAATAGGAGAGTTTTTAACTAAATTTCCAATTCTAAAAACGATTCTTTGGAAATATATGTCTAAAGCTCAAACTCCTTCTTACGGTACTAATGATACATAGATGAATACTTATTCATTAAACTGTAACCAAAACTAAAACCATTAGATCTCAATAACGCCTAGATACGTTGTTTAATGTGAATTTAATTTACTTATTCTCATATCATAAAATAGAATCTTCCGGTATTCAAAAGATTTCAAAAATGCCTATAAAATCTGAGTTTTCCGTTTTAACTCAGTCCTAATTTTTATTCTGAATTCATTTAAACTTTCTTTATTCACTCAATTATAGTTATAACATTGCAGTTTAATCATTACAATTAATTTTATGTGATAAAAATAAAATTAATTCAATTTGTTGTTTTGAATTTTAGGAGTAAAAACTAAAAACTAAATGTTTTAAATAAACAAATGTTTCCAATTAATGAATAATTTTTGACCAATTAGACCAAATAAAAGGATACCCTACTCTAATTTATAAGCTCCTCCATTAACTATTCTATTGAAGGTTTCAAATAAATGCATTTGTAATTGCTAATAAACATTGTTTGTTCATTAAGCATTTGTATCCCAAACCAACGGTAACTGAAAATAATTAATTTTAGAAAAAAAATTAATCACATCAAGAATAGAAATCGGTAATCACACCGAAATCGGAATCCTAGAAAAGTATCGGAAATTGATTCGAAATCCGTTAAAATTAAGGTATCGTTCCATCACTAAACCACAAAATTTAATGGTATACATAAGGTTTAAATATAGCAACTGCGAAAACTTTGACAGAATTGTGAATTATGTGAAGTAGTTTAAGAAAGTGGAAACAAGAAATAAGGGAATGGAAAGAAATAGAGGACTGTGTGGAAGGGAGGAGGTCCTCATAAGCGTGAGGCAAGACAGGGAGAGGCATGATACACAATGAGTTGAGTAATCCCTTGATTGGGCTGGATTTAGTTAAGACGAGGAAAGTTTGCAGCCCCCTTCAGACGACTAACAAAGCGGAGTTGATGGGCAAGATGGAGAGGAGAGAAAGAGGAGAAAAGAAGTCCGAAGTTCGGCGTAACAATCAAATTAAAATACCGAGGAGAAAAAAATATGTCCAAGTACGGGAAAGGGGTGAGAAATGCGAAACAAACGCGATAGAATTTCAGAGCAGCGCCGTGAAAAATTTCGAAAAATTCGAAGTTTTAAGCGGGAGGGGATGAGATAAGGGCTGAGAAATAAAAATGAAAAGTTATTATGAGAAAGTTTTGCTGTTTCGGAAAGCTTGCCATTTGGAGGATTCCTCTCAGCGGTGTTTAAAAGGAAAGAAATGTGAACTTGAAAAGAGTTCCATGGATCCTACAAAAAAAAATGAAACAGGCGGTCTTCTTCTACGATAAAAGGAGACCCTAGTTTGTCGAGGCTTTGCGGAGACGAGAAAGAACGTCGCATAAATACTCAACAAATTACTTCAAAATTTTAAGTGCTCTGGAGTTATCAACACTTCTGAGTTTCAGTTAGACTGAATGATACTTCGAACATAATTGAGATTCAGGAATTAAAGTGGAATGATTACTGAAGAAAGTCACACCGAAGCGAAATTAAGATTATTTCATCGTAATTTAAAATGGATGAAATATTCAGTTTTATTTAAACTCAACTCGAATCGCTACTCATTGATTAATATTTAAATGCGGAATTTTGTATTAAACTAAGCCATTAGCATTAAACTATTACCATTAAATTATTGTTTTAATTTTTACAAATTTTTAAATGATGGCAAAGCTACAAGTTTAAATCATAAATAGATATACTTGAAGGAAAACGTTTTCAAAAGTTAAAATTCACGATCATACTGGAATTAATTCTTAAGTAATAGAAACTACAATAATAGTTGATAGTCTTCTATGCTAATTATCCTCTAAAACTGAGACATACAGCATGATATTTTTACGCACACATACATATTAACATTCATAAACTATGTGAATTTAATTTTGCTACAATGTGATAACTTTGAAAGGTTAACTGTTGTGTTTCAACTGAAGGTAACCTTAGAAATTAGTCATTTAGAATAAGAACCGGACATAACTAAGGGGAAGATACTAGAATGCTAGTCAACCCCAAGTTCTGACGCTGGATACGAAACATTTGCTGATGTATTTACAAAACGTAGCCTTTTAGAAAAAAAAGATTTGCTTTTTATGTTAGGTATGCCTACGAAGAATAAATTGACAAAAATATTTACATGGTCTGTATTTATATATTCATAAAATTTTATTGTTCCGAAGGTTTGGAGTTACATTTGTAGTAAGAGTTCTTTTCCAAACCCTCATTAAGCGGATATTTGAGACGCTTGTGTCTCACTCTTTTGCAAAAAACTTCTTCATTATAAGATCTCCGGTTTCTTTTTTGAGACCATTAATCCGACGTGTTAACATCTTATTATAAAATCTCATTACCCAATTTTATTTCATCAAAACATTACCAAATTAACTAAGGTATTTTTAGCTACTTAGCTAATCAACTTCAGTTAAACTACGAGCTGATTAACTTACGTTCCAATAAAGAAAATGAAACTTGATACTTTACTAGGCCTTGTCAGACTTGAACATCATCACGAAAAATAATAATTTTCTTAGTAAATAATAATTCCAATAATCTCTTGTTCTAACATTGAACGATTAATTGCTTAATTCTAAAGCTCGCAAAGAATTCTAACAATATATTTTTATATACATATGTATGTATGTATTGATAAATTAGAGATTGGTAATATTTAAATATAACCTTGGCCATTCGGCAATGGTATTCATAAACATTTCAGAAATCCTAACATCCTAATTGGACCTCTATCTATAATTCACCAATACAAGGCATTTATAACTTATTTCCCTGAAACGAATATTCATAGTGCATTTCCTTTTCAAACACTTTTCCTTCCTTTTCCAGTTATATCACTGTTAGTTTAAAAACTACACACCATTTAGTCATTCATTCGGAACATTCTCATGAGAGCCATATGTGGAAGTGAGTGTCACACCGTTGCCTTACGGAATGTTCCCTTTTTCACATCACAGATCAAGAGCTTCTAAACAGCAAGCACGAGATGTATCCGCGGTTGCATAAGATTGAGGATACAAGAGGAAAAACTGATGAGCGGTGCCATTAAAGTACCAAAAAAGAAAACATTCGACAAACACTCGATCAATTTATCCCCATGGAGCTACATCAAACCTCTTCTCATTGAATCCTCTCCTCTTAAGGAAAGAGGAGGGAGCAGAAGGGAGTGAACAAGATATCTTCCTCTTCTCAGACACCCAACTCTCCGTATAATTACGATAAAGATATGGGCTCGATCGCTAATGAAATAATCCCTCGTCGCAATCACTCCCGGTGACTCGTTAAACGAAATCAACATCTTAATTTAAGGGAAAGTTTCGTCGCGTAGACGAAACGCGATATCAGCCCCTCGAGTTTAACGGGCTGGAAATTAAGAAGAAAGGTGGCGGGCGGTGAAAAAAGGAATGAGGCGGGATCTCAGAGCGGGACGTGGAGGGGACAAACACAGACGGATAATTGTCTCTGTTAAGGAAGTAATTGGGGAATTTTGGAGCTCCTCTTCGCACCTAACTCGCACAAGACAGACGTCTTGACGAGGCTGAGGAGGAAATTGGATTCGGAGGGGAGGAGGGAAGGGAAGGAAAAGTGAAGGGAATGGAGCGGAAAAGGGCTGAAAGAGGTAGAAGAATCGTTTGAGACTTGACGTCCACGAGAGAGGGGATGCGCTCAAGGAGACAGCGGAATTGAATGGAGAGGGATATGAGAAGTAAGGTGAGAAAGACAGTGATGGAGTCAGATGCTCGAGAGATAGCTGAGACGCCGGGAGATGACGTGCAAACGGGAACGGATGGAGAGCGGAATTTTCGATTCGAAAAGGATTTTTGCTCTCTTTAACGACGCCATATCAATTTCTAGAAAGCGCAGGTGTGAAAATGCGCAGATAGAAACAAACGTAAAAGAGAAACAAAAACACATAATTGCAGAAGAGGAAATAACCGGAACCGTAGGGGGGCTTAGCCAGGGCCTATCGACCTTATTCTCGTCAGGCGAATTTAAGAATGTGGCCAATTTAAATTGATTATACATCGCAAAACACCATTAAGTTGAACCGAACAGCACACGGTTTCCACACGTTCTTTAAATCAAGAACTTTTTCGACTCGTTCTCAGAAGACCTCCATTCATGTACATATTTTTGGTACGCTCAAGGGGTTACAGTTATTCATGACGTTTACCCTCTTTTCAACCATTTCTCGTCATTTTAAATCTATATCAAGACACGTTCCGAAATATATGATTTATTAACAGAGATTCCACAGTACATACAAAATTTCCATTTTGTGGACTATGCTACTGTTAGTACGGCGCTATAACTCGGTTTGATCGAATACACACATTAGGATCTGAAGAGAGAATGACAATTGAATACGAAAGCATGTGAAAGCCAATGCTGGTTGTTGATAAACGACTAAATCCATATATGATGATGATGGAGTATGAAGATGAAGGAAAATGCAAGTGATCAAATGGGTAGGGAATAAATTACATAAAATAAGGAAGTAGTCGTGTTAAAGTTAATTTTCAAGAAGCTGAGAAACAAACGACTACGCCCATGTAGACTAGGAAGCATCAGGCGCAATATATCAGTATCAAGATCGGGGAGGAGCATATTAAGGTATGTACAAAAAGCAGAAAATTGTAAGAATAGCACGAAGGAAAATCAAACTTAAAATTTCTGAGGTTTTATTGATAACATATTGATATTTTTCGAAAATACCTACGCTGTTTCAAGTTAGTCCGGACCGAAAATGTTGATAATTTTGGAGTCGAAGGTAGGGACGATCAATTAGAACAACAATCTAGAGTTGTTATTTTTGATTAAGATGCCTTATAAGGAAAATATTTCTATCTATACAGACAGCGAACAATGTAATAAAAAGACAAAAATAACGAATTCTACCATTAATATGAAATTATAACATGATATCAGTGAAACATTTGTTAGCACCATAATGATACAAATATTACAGCAAAAAGGATCATTTTCGCTTTGTTCATTATGGCAACATTTTGTTTAAGTTAAATTTCTCTCGGTTCAAGATTGCCACTCCTTAGCCTCTAATTCATCCTTCTTCAGATCGATTCATTAACGAAAGGTCTACCTTCGCGTCATAGCTTAGGGACTTACCAGAATTAACTCCCAAAAGCTTTAATAGGAAGTTGCTGGTCTTGGCAAACAAATCCTTCTCCGCTCGATAACGCCGATTTTCCTTGTGGAATTCCTCCGTTACGACTTCAATGGATCTTGCAAGAGTATGTATCTGATGCAATCGAAAACAAATTCCCACTATAGTGAAGCTGAATGTTTAAATAGGTCTGTCAATTCCGACCGCGGAAGATGCTACCCATAAATAATGAATTAAAAAATGAGTTTATATTTTCCGCAAAATAAATTATTTTTAAATCAAGCAATCGGTTTCATTGCCCTGATAATTGCGGTATAGATCGAAACTGGCCGCGTAATTAACAGTTTAAAGGAATATACGAAGTCCTTTTTTAAATTAATCTTATGCTGTTCCTCTAAGTAGGGTCAGCCCTCATGGATTAAAAGGAATTATGTTACTAAGAAAATACGTGCATATAGAACTATAATTGTTTACTATGATGAGTATACAGTTATGAGAAAGGTTATAGAGTTATGTGGACTAATGACGAGCATTCCTATTGAAAGCTTATAGGGATATTTTAAAAATATGAAACATACGCTCGTATTTAATATGAATATTTTTAAAAGTATAGGGATTGGTGTAAAGATGGTCAGTGTCCTAAAACGCTACATGCAAGTAGACGTAAATACGGTGAATGGACTCCTCTGGATCTTATTTATGAATCAGAGAAGCGAAGAACGTTATGAATAATGCGAACAAAGAAATAAGAGAGGTAGAAAATATATTCATTACAGTCGACGACGCTTCGGCATAAAACGGAAAATTTCCGGAGGATGGGAACAGCATGGAAATTCGGTATGAATTAATAAAAAAATCGGGAAAGGAAGGGACGAAATGGAAGGAGGAAAGAAAGAGAGTTGGTCTAGAAGAATGACGAGCTTGAGGACGAATTCAAAAGATGAGCGGATCTAGATAATTAGGAAGGAATGAGGGATCGAGAGACGAGGTTAATGAACGGGAAGAGAAAAGGAGACTTCGACCCCATAGGAATTAGTGAAAAACAAAGGGGCAGGAGGAAAAGAAACGTTAGATCCAAAAGGTTTAAATGGATACAGCACAATGATGAAAGAAAGAATAATTGAGTTATATCTCGGATATTACGGAAAGATTTGAATGAGTATGTAATAAAGCCAATATTAAGAAGAACCGTATTGGAGACGTCTTAAAGGGATGGGTATGGATTATAAAATCGACCAATTTTAAATTGCACATCTTGGAAGTAAAATCTATATGAAAGAAACATTTCGACAAAGGAAAATGGTTGTAATAAGAGCACAATTTAAAGGACGGATCTAATTTCTTCCATAAAAAATCAACACGACGAAGGTAATATATTCCGATGCGAATGGATGACATTTCATCATGATCGAAAAAGAAATAGTCCGTTAAATTTCTGGTCAAAATATTTCATGTAACAACCTACGCTTCGTTGCAGGGCATTCTTTTCGGGTATATAAGCATAAGTAAAAATCTCTAAGCGAATGAAGTCTTTGGGGAAAGAGGAGATATGAGAATGGGAGGAGAGAGCGAGAGAAGTAGTGTTGAATGCGTTCACTGCGGATCACTCCACCGTTGGAGTGATAAATGCATTGGAAAGGAGGTATCCGCAGTGTACGTGTTAAAGTAAAGGCATAAAAATAAAGGGGTGGTACCATCTTTGATGGATTCTCCGTGGCACATGTGTCCCACCATAGCGCAAGAAATTGAAGGAGATTTCGTGTTAGCTTAAAGGACAGAGAATCCACCTGCAATCGAACCAGGCATTGAACCCGGGCTCGATTCCCGCCCACACCATTTTTGTCTTTCATTTCTGCGTCTAATTTCAAGCATATGAATCATGCGTTTTTCGTTGCTTATCTATGTAAAGTAAAGGTATGGCCCGTTAAATATGGACGATGTCGATGGACGATGGAGTTATAGTAGGTATGGATCAAAGTGAGTATTGATTCATAGTGTTACGAAGGGATAATACACAGGGGGGCAGATTCGGACAGTAGGCAAGTTTGCTCAGGGCGCACACTTGACGGGGTGGCCTTATGTGGCTTTAGTGACGCCCCTATTTCTCATAAATTTAAATCCTACCGCTGACTTAGCCAATTAAGGGACAAATTCTAAAAATACGAAATTCCTGTAATCCAAAAATGGTTGGATAAATATCCATTAGATTAGTAAAGTAGTCATTTTCAATCTTTATTTCTTCACAAGAAATGTGCTTAATTGATGTTTGGATGGAGGGCGAAACCCTCAGGATGACTATAGTCTTGGAATAGCAATTATTTTTACTTAACCAAATAAAGTTACACTGGTACTCTTCCAAAAATTAACGCTAGCCCTTATAATACAATGTACTTAAAATCCGATGAAAAACAGCAATTACGCAGATGGATACAGAGTACGATGAAATACCTTAATATCAAAAATATCAAAACCGAGAGTTGGAGGAACCATCAACAGTGCGGATAAAGGATGTCTAAGATAAGTTTAGAGGATGCAATGGCTCCAGGAGTTTGTATAATTAACCTAAGACAAAAATAATGAATGAGAAATCAAACTTAAATAACGAACTAAAAGACAATTATTCCTCACCACGCATAAGAAAGAACCAAGTTGCTCGCAACAGGAAGATTCCACAGTTTCATTCTTTTGTTTCGCATGAAGGAAATTTGGATCTGAAAGGCGACGTGAATATCGTATTTCTAGGGACGCCTGCGGTGTTTACGCCGCTTTGAATAACTGGATACGCAAAACATCGTCCGAAGACGAGAAAGGCATTTCGGGGATAGGAATGGTTTTGCTGAAAGGAAACCAAGCGGGAGGGCAGGGAATATCTCGAAACACGCAAAAAATAAATAGAAAAACTCATCGAAAGAATGGAAAAGGAATATATAGGTCCCTTAAACTGAAATGTGATATAAAATAGATATCGATGCTGGAAACAAAATGTAAAAGAGCCAAAGTTATTGGAAGAGAAGCGTTTGATTCGGTAATATTTTATGCCTTTCATATCACGACTTGTTGCCTTTCTAAGTAAATAAAATTGAAACTCAGACTAGTTTAATAAGGTAAAGTCAACAGAAAATGAAGATTGCTAGGGTACAAAAAAATGGATTGAAAAGAACAGGGTGATAAGAGAGTCAAAAAAAATTATACATCTCGACTGAAATTCAACGCATAAGTATACGGTACATCCATATAGGTAAATGGCCAATTGTTATCGTATATAAAAAAGTTAGAAGCCATTTAAATACAGCATTAAGGGTTGAGGCCACATTTCAAGTTTTATTTATCGCTGTCCCGAATATATTAGAGGATAGCTTTTATGATTGATGAAACCTTTAAGACTGCCTAGCAATATTATTAGTCCATAATCTCTCTAGTTTCACTAATTAACTCCCTAAATAGTATTTTGATATGTTTGAATTCTATATATTTTCAATTTCATCTTTGAATTATTGAATTGTGTTTTATACATAATTTTGCCTTGTTTTCACGGGTTTCCGCTTAATCTCTGTGGGCGTTTAACCCAAAATTGGATTTTTATTTATCAAACATCAGTTGCGTGGATTATATCGCACACCTTTCGCTCTTTTTTCCTTTTTTTCACAATATATTACAGCTACATAGGGATTGGATGGAAAAGAGACCAATTTGGGCTTTACTACAACGAATTGAGTTTCAATCTAATTTACGGGTAAATGCGCCAGCATGAAATTGTGTAGCTTTTTAAATTCGATAGGTATTTTTAATGACGCCCTGAGGCGTAGATGTATCCTCGACCAATAGCAGAAAAACACGTCAAAGATCACCATTATGAAAGCAAGACCTGGTAATGCGGCAAAAGGGAAGAAAAGGCCGGATCGAGCAGGAACACAAATTATCCTACTCATGTACTGTTCCTTCTACAAATTTTGAACGACGCACAGCGTGGTGCATAAGATTAAGGCGACTAAGAATTTGAGATTCACCCTTCCGGTAATATGAGATTTTTCAGAGAATTTAGAGATTCTGTGCGCTATAGGTATGATGGCAGCCAAACCACGCTGTAAATAATGCGGAGAGATGAGCTTCCTGCTGTCCCCCTACGTTTCGGGAGACGCTCCGGGATGAAGTGAGACATATAATTACACGAAAACGATAAAAAAATGAAATAAAGGACGTAGGCCAAATCGCGAGAGTGGGTTTCAACCGCGGTACTGTAACGGCGCACTTATCACTTACAACAACAGTGATGTCTTTGCTAGCCGACAGAAGAGAGAGGAACAAACAAAGCTAAAAAGATGTTCCGCATAACGAACGGACGTAAAGAGAGGCGGCATGGAGATGAGAGAGTT
Organism: Ladona fulva; assembly: GCA_000376725.2. Classification (NCBI taxonomy): domain Eukaryota; kingdom Metazoa; phylum Arthropoda; class Insecta; order Odonata; family Libellulidae; genus Ladona; species Ladona fulva. The sequence continues at coordinate 44,446 of APVN02032968.1, forward strand.
TACAGATGCGTAAGTTATCTCCTAAGAGCATCTTTAACGTCACCGAAAGGAATATACTGGAGCGTTTGCTCCGAAAATCATAGAGATACGTCCGCGTATTTTTCCGCAACATTCAACACTCCGCGTCCAAATACCTCGTTCCCGCGTTTTGTCTCCATTACTCGCGGACGAAATTAAAGCTGCGAGATAAAGTGGGAACGTTTCCTTTGTTATTAGTCTGGCGACGCCGATGCCTTATCTCGGTACAATCCGGCGCCGAGGGCGTTAATTATTTTTGCAAAGCCTAAAGCGCGCTTATCTCGTTCTTTACGAGCGCACAAGCTTTATGATTGTCGCCGCTCCGAGACGTGATCACGTTGCAAGATTGCGTATGACACTATTTTTGGCGCGAGTGAAAAGCAAATAGATTTCGGGGACTGCCTCTTAACAGCATCAACCAATTCTGAGGTACAGCTTTACATTTTTAACTCTCTATAAAATATTTAAAGCGAAGAAGTTTAAAAGGGATGGATTTCGATTGAAGCAAAATTTGCGAGTAAACAACTGTCTATCCTCAGCAGTGGATCGGCCGCGAGAGTCCACATCAAATGTTTACCGATCAACTCAATTACAGAACTCTTTCTCACGTAGATATTGGTGTAAAAATTTTATTTCTTTATTACATAATACCACCGCATTTAGATGCAAATTTAGCTGGCGACGTTAACTTGCACTACAATTTGAGCTAACAAAGCAACGTCACAAAATTATACATAAACAACTACTAGACATTTCTATTTAACAACCTCCTCCATTAACTACATTAATTTGCAAACCACGCTAATTTTCAGTTTATATTTATAGCAAATATTATCTGTGTATTATAAAATAATCTTAAACTACTACTAAAACAATGCTCATTACACAAAAAACACTAACAATTCACCTAAATCCTAATTTCGCAAATACAGAATATCAGTACATAGAATTAATAAAAATACATCGCTCACTAAATACAATAACTTAAAAAGAACGTGTAAAATAGTCATAATTTTTACATTAACTCAAAATTACCTTGAATTACGTCTGGTAATTTTAATAACCACGTAAGAGTTTTTCGTGATAGAGCTTCACGGTTTACCGTATAGGCCACGAGGTTCACAAAGTCCTCACCGTACTCCACCATACCAGGCGATTCCACACTCGTCTCAAATTTTGCAGTCGGCAGGAAAATTTGTCATATAATTTAATTTACTTATACCCTTAATCAAGTAATTGTAATTTTCTGGGAAGGAATCGAAGACCTAAGCAGGTGGGTTTAGTAATTTCCAATGAGAAGGGCAAACACACCAACAATCTTCAGATAAGGAAGTAAAAACGACAAGAACTTTTATATATGATAAAATGCGTAGAAAAGTATAACTGAAGAAAAAAAGGCGCAAAATTCTCCTCATCTTTTGTTACTTTTGGTACATCATCTCCTTCAGCTGATGTTGGCGGATCCATACCGTAACTGAACGCTTTTTCTTCACGGGAACTCTCTCTTAGTAGCTGAATTAAACATAATTTCATCTTAAACTGTTTCGATCTATTTTCATTTTAATTATGTTAGTTTGTTATAATAACAATTAAAAAGAACAAGAGTGGCAAACGTAACTTGGGAAAACTGACGTGGANTTTCTTCACGGGAACTCTCTCTTAGTAGCTGAATTAAACATAATTTCATCTTAAACTGTTTCGATCTATTTTCATTTTAATTATGTTAGTTTGTTATAATAACAATTAAAAAGAACAAGAGTGGCAAACGTAACTTGGGAAAACTGACGTGGAAATCCATAACAAGTCGTTCGAAGCCAGTCGTCTTTTATATATTAGTGTGGAAAAATGTAAATTTTATTTTATTCTTACATATCATAGCAACTTTTACGCCCTGAAATGTGATATAAAATAGATATCGATGCTGGAAACAAAATGTAAAAGAGCCAAAGTTATTGGAAGAGAAGCGTTTGATTCGGTAATATTTTATGCCTTTCATATCACGACTTGTTGCCTTTCTAAGTAAATAAAATGGAAACTCAGACTAGTTNGCGAGGATAAAACACGCCTGGAACGGGGCCATCGGTGAAAAAAAGCCCGAAATCGCATAGGGGAAGACAATAACAGCGTTTAAAAACCACCCATGAGCTCCCCCATCCGCCAGCTCGCTCTCTTAATTAGAATCTGCGATGAGGGAAAAAAAAATTCAACGAAATTTCCATTTTATAGAATAAGTTCCGCGGATGACGATTGCCGAGAATGGATGATTTTTTAATGGGAAGCACTCGGTCGAATAACGTCCTGCGCTTTCGTTATTATAAAATACAGTTTGATCTTGAGTGCCGGCGGTGTGGTATGCGTGAAATCAACTACACTAATATACTCTGATTGGTGCTGTTGAATTTAATCAGAGAAAATACCAATGTGCGAAGAATTCTATCATGTCTGGCTCTTTGGTTATGAAATATATAGTCGCAATGGTAATATAAAATTAGGTTGAACGTGATCCTTGCTACTGTTTTAATGTCTACCCGCAAAGTCTATGTATCTATGATGTATGAGGGTATGAGGAACCAGCCTTCAGGCTGGTTCCTTATACCCTCATACCTCATTCGGTACCAAAAACGATGATGGGGAATGAGGCGACTAGGCAAGATAAGTAGCAAGGTAGTTTTTTCTTATTTTCTTCAATGAGTCACAATGCTTTGAAAAGAAAAAGTCCAAGTAAGTGAAGCAAATAGCCCAAAGAATAGCGCTTTTACAGCATAAAATCTGGAGTTGACTGAGATTCTTTAGCGTCACTCATAACCTACTTGCTTTTATACTGTCACAGCTATAAACAAGGCTGAAGCAAAAGTAAAACAAAGGTACTATCCCTTCATTCCTTACATAAAGACGAATGAAAAGTATCCCTGCTACTGCATCTTGAAGATATGGTAGCAGGTAAGTACTAATTTTTACCAAATATTAATTTTTACCAAGTCTAAGCCGTACAAAGGAATGGTATTAACGACGATGATTGATAGGTATGATAAGCCAACGATAAATTCGATTGTACTTCCCGTCGATTGAAAAAATATCTGCATTGTTTCCTTATTGTCGCATCTCTCATTTTATCTATATGGCAAGATACGTAATGCTAACGGGGTGGCTATTGCCCTGATTCAAAATCTCTACATGAGCTACTTCAGTTTCGATTCAATAATAATCTTACGAGAGAAACGGGTCAGAACACTTTCACAAGTAGTCGAATGAAAGACAAAGTTGACAAGGTTGACGTTAATTGAGATGAAAATGACATTCTCTTTGAGTTATACGTTTGACAGTCTCCATACAGTACTCTTCACCTTCTTACAACATTTGACACAGTGGCACTCTCTTTGTGATCCCCTCCTTACCGGTAGAACTCTAATTACAAGGCTATACAAAGAAGAAACGGCATGTCATCATACGGGACGACCTTAGACTTGAAAGCACTGAGGAATTATCCTATTTACCCTCAATTCTGACCTCTGCCCAACTCCTCACCTCTTCAGATCATCCCCAACAACAGCACGTACCATTCAACCACCCTACTGCACGACTCCTTCACAAGCGCTCCTCTTGAATCACCCAAGGGCCTAATCAAGCGAGCGACGCCCCAAGCCAGTCATCCACGGAAGAGGTCGAGAGTTATAAGGTTACGGGAGGAAAAAAGGATTACGGGGGCCAATATGAAGGCATGCGTATCTTGAAGGATCGCTGCTCACGTCGCCGGTGGCCAGGCACATGTGCGCTGTATAACAAGTGTGCTAGGAGAGATGGGTAAAAAGAGAGAAATGACGATAGAAATAGAGAGGGCAGCCAGTAGAGGGCGTATTGGGGATAAGGGGATATACAGGGAGTCCTGAGGTCGGAAAGGTCGGCGGGCTGAGCAGGATATGGAAAGGGGTTTGCGTGCTTGGGGTGGGTGGCTGATGAGGGTTGATGATAGGGAGGTATGGGGAGAAATTAGGTTACGGCTCGAGAGGTTGGGGGTGAAGGGGAGTGATCGCACCGAGAGGGTCGATTTTGGAGGGTTACACGTAGGGTTGGATTAGGTTTAGGTGGCGGACGAGTACGGATTTAGCGGCTGGAAGCGGGTGAGAAAAAATAAAAAGGAACATGGAGGTGATTAGATATATAAGAGGACGAAATGGGATGATGGAAAAGTGAAGCCTTAGGAGAGGAGTTATATCGAGGAGGAGGAAAGGGTTGGAATGTGGATAAAAGTATACTTGAAAGTGAAATCGTTGGGGAGATCNAGTATGATTTCATTAAAATGAACCAAATATGCTATGACTAATTTGATGCAACGATATTAAGGATTCAAGCATAATTTCCTACATTTCATGCGATTTACCGTTAATTGTAGAAAAAGAAAAAATGCGAAATAAAATTATGAATAAATCGATAAAAATAAATTATATTTAGGTATAATGTTACATGAAACTGCAGGTATATGAACTACGTGTAATTATGACGCTTCCATAACCAACGCTGCTTAAAACAGGAATAGTAAAAAATAAATGGAGGATCGGTCGTATTCTTAGAGTTCACTTAGTACACTTAGGCAAACTGGAAAACACGTTTACTCCGTGAAACAAACTCCTTGTTACGAGCAGAGTTAGACAGATGGATACGCGGATATGACATCGGGAAACTTTGCCCTGATTGACAAGACATCGCAACGCACTCTAAAAACGCGAGCGCGACGGCGTCACCTCCACCCGCAAACCCCGCCCTCCAAGTCGGAAAAAGAAAACAAAAAAAAACTAGAAAGAAACGAAAGAACAAAGAAAGCCAAATAACTCCTCTCCATTCTCCACCCACTCTTCAGTTAGGAAAAATGAGTGGAGCGATGGCACCCGAAGCAAAAAATAGCGAAATCCCACTCGGGTGGAGCCAGACGAAAATAAAATAAAGGAAGGCGAAAACCGCGAGGAAAAACGTCGACTCCCGAGCGTGTTTAAAACGTGAGGATCCCCGGCGGTGCATATTTCATCGTGGCATGCAGTCGGGGTTGGGGAATAGGTGAGAGGGATGGAGTCGATATATGTGGAATGGGATGGGTGTGCGATAACGAACGGAAGGGGAATGCGCTCCCGCCGAATAAACTAACCCATTTTAAATGATGCACGAGTTTATTACTCGCTTCAGCGAGGATAAAACACGCCTGGAACGGGGCCATCGGTGAAAAAAAGCCCGAAATCGCATAGGGGAAGACAATAACAGCGTTTAAAAACCACCCATGAGCTCCCCCATCCGCCAGCTCGCTCTCTTAATTAGAATCTGCGATGAGGGAAAAAAAAATTCAACGAAATTTCCATTTTATAGAATAAGTTCCGCGGATGACGATTGCCGAGAATGGATGATTTTTTAATGGGAAGCACTCGGTCGAATAACGTCCTGCGCTTTCGTTATTATAAAATACAGTTTGATCTTGAGTGCCGGCGGTGTGGTATGCGTGAAATCAACTACACTAATATACTCTGATTGGTGCTGTTGAATTTAATCAAAGAAAATACCAATGTGCGAAGAATTCTATCATGTCTGGCTCTTTGGTTATGAAATGGTAATATAAAATTAGGTTGAACGTGATCCTTGCTTCTGTTTTAATGTATACCCGCAAAGTCTATATATCTATGATGTATGAGGAACCCTCATACCTCATTCGGTACCAAAAACGATGACGGGGGAATGAGGCGACTAGGCAAGATAAGTAGCCAGGTAGTTTGCTCTTATTTTCTTCAATGAGTCATAATGCTTTGAAAAGAAAAAGTCCAAGTAAGTGAAGCAAATAGTCCAAGGAATAGTGCTTTTACAGCATAAAACCTGGAGTTGAGTGAGATTCTTTAGCGTCACTCATAACCTACTTGCAGGGTACAAACATAGACATAAACATAGACATACGTAATGCTAACGGGGTGGCTATTGCCCTGATTCAAAATCTGTACATGAGCTACTTCAACTTCGATTCAATAATAATCTTACGAGATAAACGGGTCAGAACACTTTCACAAGTAGTCGAATGAAAGACAAAGTTGACAAGGTTGACGTTAATTGAGATGAAAATGACATTCTCTTTGAGTTATACGTTTGACAGTCTCCACCCAGCACTCTTCACCTTCTTACAACATTTGAAACAGTGGCACTCTCTTTGTGATCCCCTCCTTACCGGTAGAACTCTAATTACAAGGCTATACAAAGAAGAAACGGCATGTCATCATACGGGACGACCTTAGACTTGAAAGCACTGAGGAATTATCCTATTTACCCTCAATTCTGACCTCTGCCCAACTCCTCACCTCTTCAGATCATCCCCAACAACAGCACGTACCATTCAACCACCCTACTGCACGACTCCTTCACAAGC
>KZ309637.1:1949-15935 GCA_000376725.2 Ladona fulva
CAACGGATTAACCGACCAACGGATTAACCGACCAACGGATTAACCGACCAACGGATTAATCGACCAACGGATTAACCGACCAACGGATTAACCGACCAACGGATTAACCGGCCAACGGATTGATAGGTCATCTAATTAACAAGCGTTTGGATTAACCGACCCGCTTAATATGCAAGCGAGTAATTTTCTTCTTGAATATCGTTTTCCGATATTGTATTCGATTGTTTTATTAATTTAAGATACGTTGAGACCGCTAAGAAAGAGGTTGGTTGCGCTTACCGAGTGATGCAATGGCTTACGATGCGTTGAAAGCGTTAAAAAAGAGGTTGAGTGTGCTTAGAATCGTTAACTAAGCGAACTAATCAAATGCTAAGCGCACTCATCAGAAGCTAAGCGAATGTATCTTTGAGCGAATTCATCATTGTCTCAGCGAACACATCCTCGACTAAGCGAAGTAATCATAAACTAAGCGAAATTATCTATGACCAATGCGCTTAGAATAATTTGAGTATGTTTAAAACACGTTGAGTTCCCTTAGACCACAGTGATCACGCTATGACCCATGTTTCAGTTCATATGGAGAAATATACGAGCATTGTCAGCAGTAGCAATTTCTTTAAAACAAAGAAATGACGATATTAATGAAAAATAACAATTAAATACCGATATTATTACATAGCGCGATCTAAGCAGACCCAAATCGGGATTCTAAGCGGAAAAAGCGTATTCTAATCTACATCAAAGCGAACAAAGCGTACCGTAAGCGGACTAATCAAGTTCTAAGCGAATACTAAGCAGGTTCAAAGCGGATTGATCGGAATCTAAGTGGATAAATTTGTTTCTAAAGTGTAAAAAAGGTTATGGGCGAAGTAAACGCATTCTAAGCGGTCTAAGCGCAATGTAAGCGAATCAAAAGCGTATTCTAAGCGAAGAAAGTATACTGTAAGCGGTCTAAGCGTGTTGTAAGCGGGTATACAGTGTTGTAAGAAAACTAAACGCATTCTAAGCGGTGTAAGTGCAATGTAAGCGGATCAAAAGCGTATTCTAAGCGAAGAAAGTATACTGTAAGCGGTCTAAGCGTGTTGTAAGCGGGTATACAGTGTTGTAAGAAAACTAAACGCATTCTAAGCGGTGTAAGCGCAATGTAAGCGGATCAAAAGCGTATTCTAAGCGAAGAAAGTATACTGTAAGCGGTCTAAGCGTGTTGTAAGCGGGTATACAGTGTTGTAAGAAAACTAAACGCATTCTAAGCGGATTAAACGCAATGTAAGCGGATCAAAAGAGTATTCTAAGCGAAGAAAGTATACTGTAAGCAGTCTAAGCGTGTTCTAAGCGGGTATACAGCGTCGTAAATAAACTTAACGTATTATAAGCGGACAAAGCAGATTGTAAGCTGTTTAAGCGCATTCTAAGCGTATTCTAAATACACGAAGAAATACGAACCGTCCTAGCATCGAATTTAGGGTCATTCAGAGTAGAGTTATTCCAGCTACGCTGAAGGATATCCTCCAGCAGCTATCAAAAGGGTTTCCAGGCGACATAATATTATATTTTAACATGTTCGCACGAACTCTCTGTAAGGAATTAATTATTCCAAAATACCTCGTTACATTATTGGCCAATTCCCATCTTCTCCATCTCATTATGACCTCTTACTAACCGACAGGTTATAACGGAAGTTTAAACCGATAGTTCTCTCACCTGAGTTTCTTCCAATAGTGCCACAGCGGATTCAGAAGATGCTGCAGACTTGGATTCAAACCCTCCCATCTGTACAATATTTTGACTTTCTTGCTTCTGGAAAAAACGAAAGCATCCCATGTAATGCGTATTCTCCAATTATTTAGCCATGGTTTATCCGAATGTCTTTAACCACCATCGGAAAAAACGTCAGAAGAAATTAATGCGAATAATTCTATATAAACGTAAAACCGTATGAATATAAATCTATTCGAATATATGAACAGCGGTTATCAAATCGCACTGATTCTGTAACGAATTAATTCTTCGTTAATTAATGGCGTATTCCCGTAATCTTCATCTCACTTTGAAATATCACCAACTCGTAGGTTGGCATAGAAATATAGAACGAGAGTTCTCTCACCTTAATTTCTCCCAATTCAGCACTCTGTTCTGCAGATGTGGACGCATCCCCTTGCAACAGCCTGTCTCCCTCCATCTTTTTATTGATTTCCCTCTGAAAATAATTGAAAGAATCCGATTTAAGGGAAAGGGTGACTTTGCACCTTAAGGCGTCCACATAGGAAAATTCCGAAACGTAATCCGTATTAAACTCAATATGGGAAGGCGTCACCACGTGGAAGGCCATTACAATGAAATAAAGATCGTTTCGTACACTTCCACAGCAATTTTATTTATGGCAACATGTTTCGCTAGTGTCCTAGCATCACCAGGCAAAAAATTTTTCCACATTTACAAATATATAGGAAACCAGGAAAGGGGGGTTTTTCAAGAAGGAAAGAGTTTACTTGGAAGGGAAAGAAGGGGCGAGGGATTGGGATAAACGTGCTCATTTGTAAGGGTTTTACTTCTAGAACAGCACAATATTTCCATTTCCTCTAGGAGGTCCAAGCGACGGCCATTACGCTCCCGATGAAGGCTCTTGCAAAAACCCATCCTTTTACCCTTTCCCTTCCCCACCCCCTTTTCTGGTTTCCTATATATTTGTAAATGTGGAAACATTTTTGCCTGATGATGCTAGGACACTAGCGAAACATGTTGCCATCAATAAAATTGCTGTGGAAGTGTACGAAACGGTCTTTATTTCATTGTAATCCGTATTCTCCAATCATTTACTATAAGCCATGGTTAACTTACTGTATCGTACGTGACCAAGCAGTATTGACATTAAAAACGACTGTCATTTACCACCGTTGGAAAAAACGACAGAAGAAATAAATGTTAATCATATATATAAAAAGCAAATGTCTGTCTGTCCGTTCCCATATTTATCTGTGAAACGGGTTGACTTAGAGATCTGAAACAAACTGCATTGTGTTTCTAGGATGCTGAAGCCCCCAGGAAAACTATTCTCGTCTCTGTAAAGACCCGGGTTCGAACCCAGGAGCCCATAATACGTTTCCATAAGAGATGAACGTAAAGTACGTTTTCATGACTTGCAGAGCATGTTTCTTTTACGAAATTAAATAAGAAATTATGGTCCTACGAAATTGAGACAAATGTCACAAGGAAGGAAAATGATCATAATTTTTTTCGTCGTGAAATATTGATATAGATCCGAACTTACGAGGATTTTAAAGAAATTGCTACTGCTGGCAATGCTCGTATACTCCTCCATGTGAACTGAAATAGGGGTCACACAATCCGGAAACCACCAAAAAACGGCAATGTTTCAGCCTATAATTTTCCTAATTCAGGTTCAGCATAAGCTCGAAGTTTAAGAATTTTGCTAAAACTCAACGACCGACACAAAAATCCGGCAACCGGAAAAATTTTCTCTAAATTAAGGGTCCACCATTTTGTTACACAAAGTATGCAAATATTAAACGGAGATAATTACAATCGACTACAATAAAGAATAAAAGTCAGACGTATAGCATGAATTCATATTTTAGCCGATAATTTTCCTTATCTGAAAGGAATAACAAGTGTGAAAAATAGCGACACGACTGGGACTCGAACCCAGGTCTCCCACTTTCCGGGCAGGTATTCGAACCACTGAACTACCGTGCCGCGTCACTCTCACACTGTTAAGGGAATGCTTATCTGAGTTCAGCATCAGCTTGAAGTTGAAGATTTCCGCTAAACGCCAAAGACGGGAATTTTTCGCAAAAAATTGTCAAGTTTGACCCCCTGTATCACTATGGTGCGTAAGAGATAACGTAAATATCTCGTTTAGTTGTATTCAGAATTTATTAAAGAGTAGCCATGCGAAGTTTCAAAGTCCTCCCCCAAAAAATTAGCTTTTGAATTTTGGCCATCTTGTTTTCATTCTGGCCCACTGCGTATCGGTTCTAATTGTCCTGTCACTTAATATTTCCCGCCAATTAATTAAAAATGGCGAAAATGAAGATTATTTTATTCTACCATAGTCGCAGCAGCTCCATCTATTGAAGTCATTCTTTCAATGTACTATATTAGCATCTTTCCTATCACCGTCACTATGTACTACTGATAACTCAAGGCTTGTAACGGAAATTCAAAACAACAGTTCTCTCACCTGATGCTCTTCCAGTGGTTCAACAGATACTTCGGAATGTGCTTTAGACGTCGACGGACCCTCTGCATCTAGCAGTGGTTCTTTTTCCTCCATCTTTTCATTCATTTCCACCAAGAAAGACTGTAAACATTGCAACAAAATAACTTACAGTGTCTTTAAATTAATTATATCTAAACGAGAAATTCGACACACACTTCACTTAGAATTCAATCCATGTTTTCAAACACTATTTCAAAAACCCTCACACCGATTTTGATTGTCTTGTCACTAAACATTTCCCACGAATGAATTGGATTATTTTACTCTACATCATGGCAGCCGCTCTAATTGTTCAAGTCAATCTTTCAAAATAAAATACTGGCATCTTTCCGTCATCTCACCGTCATTATATTCAATTAACAACTTATATCTTGTACTGGAATTTAGAGATTAAAGTTTGCTTACCTCAAATTCTGTACAACGCTTGGCATATTCTTCTAGGAATGTTGAAGATGGTCCTTTCTCATCTACCGTTGGTGGCCGTCTCTTCAAATTCTCCATGATTTTCGTTTCCGACAACTGTAAATATTCCAACGTAATATCTTAGCGTTTTCAAATAAACTATATTTTAACAAACAAACAAGACATACACTCGACTTAAAATCAAATCCGACTGCGTGTTAGCACGATTGTCTAATGGGACAGATTCACACGTCTTGAGATCGAACCAGTGATCTTACGAGCCCATATATCGTCGAAAGGGCCCCATATAGAATTAAATGCATGAGCGATAGAATTATGATCTGCGTGCTATGGAAATGGTGCAGTTCCTGGATTTGAAAGTAATCTATGGTTGCGTGGAAAAGCTGCGGAAAAACTTTGGCCTTCGATTAGAGAAAGAGGAGATTACTGACGGTAAATACGTAATATCTGAAACTAGAATTACAGATAAACTTATGGATAAACATTCCTGAGTTATGTTAGATTTGAGAAAGGAAATTTAAAGTTGTGAAGTATCTTTTCGGTCACTCTCTGCTGAAGTGTTCGGAATCCTTTTGGGAAATGTACATATCTCGATATATATTTGATATACATTCATTAATAAATTCTTTTTAAATTAATCAACAAGTACAAACTAGTCCTGCAATGATACAAACGGATAATTTGTACAAAGAAGGTAATTTTGAAGAGGGCCAAATTAAGGAAATTCGACTTTCATTTGGTTAAGACGATACACTATTATTTAAGTATGCAAACAATAAATTGTAACCATTGTTAACTAGAAAGTAGATGATATATATATATATATAACATAGCAACAAAAGAAATAAAAACGGCGCAATGAAAAACAATAGAAACATGAACTCGCTCCCTTTAAGCTTCACGACTATCATATCTTCCGAAGTGGTCATATTTCGTAGCCAGCTCTACCGCTTCTAATAGTTATAAAACTACGCTTAGATTGTACGTAGTGAAATGTATGTTTGAGGAGAACGGAATACTGTTTGAAAAACCCTCACATTGGTTCTGATTGAAAAACAAACACTTCCCACAAATTCATTGGAAACGGCGATAGGTCAGACTATTTTACCAAGATGGAAACAAATCTTACTTCTGAATTCAAAACACTCGGTTACAGTATCGAAATATATAGAACATCTCATCGTCATTGGGAACTATTACAACTAATGTTTTATACTGGAACTTCACAATTAAAGTTCTCTTACCTGAATTTTTCTCAAGATGTCATCATATTCCCCTGAAGGTGTTGATGACGAGGATGGTCCCCCTTCATCCTGCAACGGCGGCTCTCTCTCCATGTTTTGTACCAATTCCTCCACTTAATCTGTAAATAATTAAAGAAATAATTAACTTCCGTGAAAAAGAACAATCAAAAGATATAAATATTAACAATTCTAAGTAAATTATATGGAGCTAATTAAAACACATGTAATTAATGTAAATGACGCATTTAGATGGAGCTTTATTTTAAACGAGATTCTTAAAAACCGATCATTCCCCTTTGATGAGTCCACGGCTGCACCTAACGATTTATCGTACGATATTTCTCTTCGAAAATCGTTCCAATTTATCGTGCGATATATCGTTCGATCCGATTCGGTATGCCACTCCACCGGCATCTAGGAGTTGCTTCTTTCTTTAATAATGAGTCTCACGAATACTAAGGTTTTGGTGGTAAGGTCATTGGCTTTAAAGGGAAATAAAGTTTCCATTATCTTACTGCTGCCAGAGATGAGATATAAAATACTCTTCCGGATGAATACGGATAAAAGATTACTGGATGTGACGACAGTAAGAGAAGCAATGTCTCTTTTCAGAGAGACTTACTGCTACATCAGGGTTCCTCGCGACAGGAAAAAAGACTTAAATTCAAAGGACGATTCGAAGGAACTGCCATAATTTCATAGGCAGCATTAGTAAATCCATAGACCTGTAGATCTATCTTCTATAGCTACAGCAAATGAGTACATTAACGCAGATAAATAAAAACAAAGTGAAATGATACATCGCAAAAAGATACTAAAATATTCAGGAAGCAATATGTTTAATAAATAGCAGGGGCAGATGAGATAAAGTCCGTCAGAGGCATTTGGGACATTATGAGGCGGCGATGGAAAGCCGGACTGTTTTATCAGAGTTAACGAACGGGATAATGCAAGTTTATCACTCACATATGTAAAATTTGGACTAAAATTATCTGGTTAACAATTTCCATTCTAACATTTTCGATCTGTAAGACAGAATCCCCTCCACTACGACCACTAAATCGAAACTCTATCATTACCTACCGCTGCCTACACCGTCCATTTTTTTCATTCAAAGAGTAGATAAGAAATACGTGCGATAAATCTTAGCTTTTGGCTTTCAAAGTACTTGAAACTTGCGTAAGATATGACGCGTGGCTTAAATTGCAATCGAACCAGAAATTTTTCTATGATCACAACTTATGTACGGAATGTATCGCTATTAAATGATATTATAAGTTAGTTTGAGATTTGTATGTAAGGATTTCGTGATAATTTAATACGATAATATCACTAATCGATCATAGAAGTACTTCATTGTACAAATCCTCTATATGTTTTACATACCAACGTACATCGCGAAATTCCAGAAAAGGTATATCAGCAGACCAAGAAGGTATTCTGGAATACTACGCACTAAAGCCCTTAGAGTTAAACCTATAAGCAGTTAAGCGTAAGTCACTAGCAAAGGAAGCGATCTCAAGTGGTGATTCTCAATCAGCCAACTTCCAATCCATTCCAGGAAAAAAAATCGAGATTAAATTACGCCGAAGTTGCTATGCGCCTACAAAAGACAAACAAATTCATGGACATGTCATTCACTTAATGAAAGTTTCGAACTAGTAGTACTTTCCGAAAAAATCACGGTATTTCAAAGAATTTCTCTGTTATTATTCACTTACTATGATTACGAGAGCTAAATTAATTCTTCTTCGAAATCGTTAATATTTCTACTCATTGGTGTTTCAGTACAAATTGTATTTTTTAATCCAATTAACGCTTTCCCTGTACAAAATACGAGAGCGATTTCTCTTGGGCTGGAGAATCTCTTGGGATTCATCGTCGAACATTTCAAATTTGCTTATTTCTACTTTATAAACACAGAGACATTTGGGACATTATGAGGCGGCGATGGAACTTCGATCTCTTTTATCAGAGTTAACGAACGGGATAACGCGAGTTTATCAATCAGATCTGTAAACTCTGGACAAAAATTATATGGTTAACAATTTCCATTCTAACATTTCCGATCTGTAAGATAGAATCCCCTCTGCTATGACACCCAATCGAAGCTCTAACATTACCTACCGCTGCCTACACCGTCCATTTTGTTCATTCGAAGAGTAGATAAGAAATCCGTGCGATAAATCTTAGCTTTTGGCTTTCAAAGTACTTGAAACTTGCACAAGATGTGAGACGTGGTTTAAATTCCAAAAGAACAATAAATTTTACTTTGATCACCATTCATGTACGGAATTTATCGCTATTGAATGTCATTCTATGTTAGTTTTAGATTGGTTTGTAAGGATTCCGTGGGAATGTATTCCAATAATACCATTAATCGAACCTAGAAGTACTTCATTGCACTAATCCTTTATATTTTGTACATACCAACGTACATCGCGAAATTCCAGAAAAGGTATATCAGCAGACCAAGAAGCTATTCTGGAATACTACGCACTAAAGCCCTTAGAGTTAAACCTATAAGCAGTTAAGCGTAAGTCACTAGCAAAGGAAGCGATCTCAAGTGGTGATTCTCAATCAGCCAACTTCCAATCCATTCCAGGAAAAAAAATCGAGATTAAATTACGCCGAAGTTGCTATGCGCCTACAAAAGACAAACAAATTCATGGATATTGTGATTTATCTAAAGATGGAGGCTTCACCGAGAATATTCTAAAAAAAGCTATAGGAAAATTCATCAAAATCGATTTAAAACATAAGTATGAAGGAACAGACTATCCATCGTGACTAACCAATATATTTTATTATGATGTTTGGAACAAAATAAATTATACGCATAATTACCTTCAAATGAGGTATATGATAAATGTTAGAATATATAAGAACCGAATTCTCACCTTTGTCAGTCGAAAATTAGAAAGGATCCTCCAAATTCGGTGACGATCCCATCTCCTGAATTTCTGAGGTGTCTCTCTCAAACTGCAACAAACCACAACCACAACTGTAAGGATCACAATGTCTGACTTAACTCACATTAATGTAATGTGAGTTAAGTCACTCACAAACTACCAATGGAATATTTCAATTGCGATCTATAGTTTGCGAAAAATAGTAACTGATAAGACAAAAGGAAATAGGTCTCACCTTCTGAAGTTATACTCTTTCCTAAATGCATAAAGATTTTACGAATTTTAACCTCCGTTCTTTAGACTGTCCTACTGTAGAACTAAAAACGCAGTATTGCGTCTCTGAATTTTCTATCAAAAGATATGAAGCACTCCAACGTGTATTCTGCCCTTGGAAAGGTTTCCTCATCGATAAGGAAATGTGTTCCAAATAAGGGCATCGAAAAAATCTCGCGATTCTATTGGTCCACTCACTGATAAGACGGACGAGTGACGGCAGATGTATTGATGGATACGTCACGTGTACCAGTCACTCTTTAATCCGAAATGAACATTTTTTGCGTTGTTACGGACTGCAAAACACTTTTAATTTTCAAATATACATTTTTTTCAACAGGTATCGGAGAGACGAAGAACATTAGGTATATCATACAAAGCGTTACTTCGATATTTCATAATTGAAGGGAATCGTTAGCACTCGAAATATAATTCGTTGATTTTCCGGTACGTTAGAGTGAATAAAAAAGTTCGTATTTATAATGTTTTGCTGTGGGACTATCGGACTTGCCCGAATATCCTCAATAAGCTAACATATATTGATAAATAACCTACTAATTTAGCGTAATTACGAAGTTATACAATAGTATGAGGCAATTTTAGGAAATAAAACAGAATTTAACTCATAATTCAATACACGGATTAGGAGAACGTATCCTTTCTCTTATACATTACATTTATTGAAATTAGAACGGTAAGGGACGCGATTTCTAATAAATTATCCTCTAATATGAGATGACATATATTTAATTGCAAATATTTTACCAACTTGGCAGTTCACGCGGAATTTATTCGCAAAAAATTACACCAACGCCATTCATATTTGCGGTCTTTAATAAATAGTTTCTTGATTACCTCGAAATGCTTAAACGATACAAGGATCTACATTTAAAATGGCCGAAATAATTAATACCATCGGTAATCGCCCAATTTCATGCGCAAACTATTACTTCCTGAAATGTTATAAAAAAATTGTCATCGATACATTCCCATAAAAGGTGTATTTCCAACCATAAAGGATTAAACGTCAAATAAATCGGATCTAACTCATACAATGAACGTCTAAATTATTTACCAGTTTTAAGTGGCGAATTCCGATCTACTTTCTGTTACTGAATATCATAGCGAGGCCACGAAATTTCACAAATTTTCCGTGTATTTATCAAAGTTCTCGCAGTTTCGGATTTATATGAATGTTTCATTACAAAAATAAGATTGTATGGTCATTTCCCTTTTTTTTGACACTTGTCTTAATTTCGTAGAACAATTGTTTCTAATTTAATTCTGTAAAATATACAACATCTGCAGGTCCTGAAAACGTACTTTACTCTTTTATGGAAACGTATTTTGTGCTCCTGGGTTCGAACCCGGGCCTTTACAGAGATGAGAATAGCTTTCCTGGTGGTTTCAGAATCGTAGAAACACAAAGCAGTTTGTTTAAATTTTATAACTTAATCCTTTTCTGAGATATATAGGGGTACAAACAGACGGACGGACAGACATTTGCTTCTTATATATATGATGCCAGACATTTACCAAGGAAAAATATTGCCTTGCATTCCTTTACGAAATCAGTTTAGGGCATCGAACTTATAACCAACAAACTCGGCAATTTTCATGTATATTAAATTCTATAAAATATAAGAAATGATACCCATTATCGTATTCCGAATACAGTATAGTTCCAGCTAAAGTTTTGTATAATATTCAAGATCATCAAGGTATCCATATTTTAGTGCTGACAGTGATAATAAAAATATAAAGTTCTCTGGTTTTAATTTTCTTGTGAAACATGATTTAAATTCAGGAAATGATTCTTTCTAAATGTAAATTTGCGATATGAATGGAGACTGCAAATTATATTAATGAAATTTTCGCGAAATTCTTATCGGAGCGCTTTGATTCGGCCGCGGTGGAAAGAGACACTAATATGCAAAACAAAAGAAGTCCACTAAATGCGGAGACGCCTGCTATTGTGCAAGTCGGCATTTTAAGTAATTCGTAAGCAATTCTTAGTTACTTCTTTGTTTACATAACTGACAAATATACATCGATTACATGTATTTCCATGAGTTTACATGTCGTAAGGAAATTGTCCATTAAATTGTGGGTTTAGTTTTACTTTCCATCTTCATTTCAAATATTCGTCGCGTAAAACGTGGACATGGATGTTGGAAAGAAAATTCGGAAGGTTACATATAGATAGCGGTGTATTTGCGGATGACATGGCAGTAAAATAAATATCACATAAAGGAGACGGAATTGCTCCATCAGAAGACGTTTTTCTTAAATACGGTGAAGAGATAAGACAGAGTTTCAATATAAAAAACTGCACAAAAACATCGAAATTCTTGAAAGCACTTCTCGATAAGGTGGACGCCACTTTTCTCCGATGCGTACGTGTTCACGACAATTCACGGGAAAAAACTATCGTAGGACGTTAACATTTGTTTAGTTATTTCGTATTTCCAGACTAACATTAATTGTGGTTTTGTCATTCACTTAAGGAAAGTTTCGAACTAGTAGTACTTTCCGAAAAAATCACGGTATTTCAAAGAATTTCTCTGTTATTATTCACTTACTATGATTACGAGAGCTAAATTAATTCTTCTTCGAAATCGTTAATATTTCTACTCATTGGTGTTTCAGTACAAATTGTATTTTTTAATCCAATTAACGCTTTCCCTGTACAAAATACGAGAGCGATTTCTCTTGGGCTGGAGAATCTCTTGGGATTCATCGTCGAACATTTCAAATTTGCTTATTTCTACTTTATAAACACAGAGACATTTGGGACATTATGAGGCGGCGATGGAACTTCGATCTCTTTTATCAGAGTTAACGAACGGGATAACGCGAGTTTATCAATCAGATCTGTAAACTCTGGACAAAAATTATATGGTTAACAATTTCCATTCTAACATTTCCGATCTGTAAGATAGAATCCCCTCTGCTATGACACCCAATCGAAGCTCTAACATTACCTACCGCTGCCTACACCGTCCATTTTGTTCATTCGAAGAGTAGATAAGAAATCCGTGCGATAAATCTTAGCTTTTGGCTTTCAAAGTACTTGAAACTTGCACAAGATGTGAGACGTGGTTTAAATTCCAAAAGAACAATAAATTTTACTTTGATCACCATTCATGTACGGAATTTATCGCTATTGAATGACATAACAATGTTGGTTTTATATTTGTATGTAAGGATTTCGTGGGAAATTATTCCGATAATACCATTAATCGAACCTAGAAGTACTTCATTGCACTAATCCTTTATATTTTGTACATACCAACGTACATCGCGAAATTCCAGAAAAGGTATATCAGCAGAACAAGAAGCTATTCTGGAATACTACGCCCTAAAGCCCTTAGAGTTAAACATGTAAGCAGTTAAGCGTAAGTCATTAGCAAAGGAAGTGATCTCAAGTGGTAATTCTCAATCAGCCAACTTCCAATCCATTCCAGGAAAATAATCTACAATAAGTTACGCCGCAGTTGCTATGTGCCCACAAAAGACAAAGAAATTCATGGATATTGTGATTCATCTAAAAACGGAGGCTTAAGTAAGAAGGAACTGATTATCCATCGTGACCAACCAACGTATATTAATATGAAGATTGGGACAATATAAATTTCACACATAATAACCTTCCAATGAGGAATACAATGAATTTTAGAGTACAAAAGTATCCAATTCTCACCTTTTTCAGTCGAAAATTAGAGCGGCAACTCCAAATTCGATGAGGACCCCATCTCCGGTTTTCTGAGTTGTGTCGTTCGAACTGCAATAAATCACAACCACAATTGTGAGGAACACAACGTCTGAATTTACATGCATTAACATAATTAACTAACAAACTGCCAATGGAATATTTCAAATGCGATCTAACGTATTCATACTAATAATATTAAAAATAGTCACAAATAAAGACAAAGAGAAATAGGTCTCACCTTCTGAAGTAATACTTTTTCCCTAATCGTAGAAGATTTACTAAATTTAGAGCTTCGTTCTTAAGACAGTTATACTTTAGAACTCACGACTTCGTACTGCGTCCCTGAATTTTATATCAAAAGATATGAAGCACTCCAAAGTGTATTCTGCCCGTGGAAAATTTTCAACATCGATAAGGAAAAGTGTTCCAAATAAGGGCATCGAAAAAATCTCGCGATTCTATTGGTCCACTCACTGATAAGACGCACGAGTGACGGCAGATGTATTGATGGATACTTCACGTGTACCAGTCATTCTCGAATTCGAAATGATCTTTTTTTGCGTTGTTACCGTCGGCAAAAGTCTTTAAATTTTCAAATATACATTTTCGTTAACAGGTATCGCAGAGATAAAGTATATTAGGTATATTATGCAAAGCGTTTACCAAAAAATACATTAATTGAAATTAAAGATAGTATGGACTAAGTACGTAGAAGAATTATATGATTCATGGGCTGATCATTCAAGGCTAGTGCTGGAAGAAGAAAGTGAATGTGACGAAGATGATAAAGGTCCAAATACACTAAAATCGGAAGTGAAAAGGGCGAATCTCAAGGAGAAGAAACATTGGGATGTGATAGAATACTATCTGAGGCTTCGAAAGCATTAGGGAATAATGCAATGTCTAGATTGACCAGCCTAGTCAGTAGGATATATGAATCCGGAATTTGGCCTAAAATATTACTTAAGTCAGTGTTAGTTCCATTGACAAAGAAAATCAATGCAAAAGAATATGAAGATTATATTACAGTTAGCTTTATTTGTCATTTTGCCAAATCTATAACAAGACTATTCTTACAAAGAATAGAAAGAAAAATTCAATTGGATGCCTAAGGTTGATTGGTGATGGTGAAAGAATGTTAGATGTGATATATACATATATATATATAACAATTTCCAT